>JAVLUX010000013.1:16362500-16530000 GCA_032164185.1 Moxostoma hubbsi
CAGACTGCCCAAGATCTCCTTTTGTGTTCCATGGAAGAGTCAAATGTTTGGAACACAAGAGTGTGAAAATAATGACACAATTCTTCCTTCTTTTTTTTTTTTGGAGTGAACTGTCTCTTTAAAATGCTGCTTAATCAACTTTTATATTGTTCAGTATCCTGTCCTCCTCCCGTTAAAAAAACATTACAGGCACTTTTTCTGCTTCTCAGATGCCGTAAGTGGGTCATTCTGTTCTTATTCAGTTGGGTAGTTGGAATATTTTGACAGGTTTTGCTGCAGTACATTTTCTGCATGGAATTTATTCATATCTGTCTAACTATTGATTCTATAATTACTGTTTTCCCTACAATACATTAGCAAGAGTAGCCAGTGGAAGATCTCATGTTATCAGTAACATTGCTAACACAGTTCTACATTACAGAGAAATACTAAACCGCAATAATGAGCCTTTCAAATATAATTTTTACAAGCGCACACACGAAGCGATCTGCAGCGACACTGGTAAAAGCGGTAAGTCTGTTTGCTCAACCCGAATGTACATTTCTCTCTATAAATTAATAAAATATTCAGACAATGATCTCTGGATCATGATGGTCAGAGTGATCGACAATAGCTGATGCCTTTGACCATGTCATGATGATATTTGGCTTGTTTTCCCATTAATCTATTAAATTATTATTATTATCAAATTAATATTACAAATAATTTGCCCATAGATAAAAAGACACACATTTGAAGAAGCACTCTTTATTATATTATTAAGTACAGATGACAGAAAATCTGTATATGGGCATATATGACGCACCAAAACGGAAGCGTGCAGTCTGTTGGAACACGTGCATCTAAAGATTTCACAATTTGTTTCTGCCTTCCTATTTTTCATATTTAATTATTTATACATTTATAATTGTTTTTGTCTACATTTAAGTAATTTTCCGCCTGCACGTTTAGACAGATTCTTGCCTGACGGTAAATGGAAAGGTGTGTGTGTGTGTGTGAGAGAGAGAGCAAGAAAATTCACTAATCCCTCAGCTCGGAGGTTTCCAATGTAATTGGATATTATATATATATATATATAGTGAAGGAGGGAACAAAACAAATTTCTTCACACATTATATTTTTTCCTGGATAACTAAGTACCCGACGGGTAGAGAATACACGGATGAAACTTCTTTGCCAGAGAGATGTTCACAACTGTTGTAAAGCCATCTTTCAAAAAGTTGAACAACACATTTTAAATGCCCTTAATTTTTTCCAGTTTCATTTGAAGTTTTGGTTACAATAAATAAAATATAAAGTTCAAAGTTTGAAATCAAGGCGTCTTGTTTTATTGTGTGAGCTTAACCCTAACCATGTTTACCAAAAATTATCCCATAGTACCACATAGCATCCAACCTGCGGTATTATCAGTGTTTGTCGTTTTCCTGCTGAGTTTTTTTTTTCCAACCAAATATCGGAAAACAGTATTGTGTAGGAACCGGTATCAAGGTATCGATATCTAAAAAAAATTAACGATACCCAGCCCTAATGGGGACCACAGCTAACCTGCTGCCTGGACATTCTGCTAGCTAATTTGTGTTCCTCAGAAAATGTTGTTATACAGTATGTGTATCATGTCATGAGTGTATGATGACAGAATCTTAATTTTTGGATAACTATTGGGTAATTCAACTGAGAATTGTCATCATTGTCATCACTCACTATCAACAGTGTCCAAACATCTCCTTTAATGTTTTACCAAAGAATGTGTGTTTGGAACAGCATATAAACACACACACACACACACAAATGGGTTTAGCTGCAGTGCCTACTGTCCAATAAATGTTACCCTTAATATGTGCATAATTAGATAAATGTGATTATGCTTTTTTTGGACCTCCCTATAAATCCTCATGAAATTATGGTGCCCATAGAAAGGGAAAATATGAGACGTGAAGACCTAGTTCAGGCTCTGGCTGTTATGAGAAACCGTATGCATGACAATCCTTCACACCAAATTTTCTGAATTTCCAAAATATAAACCCCTTGGGGTGCTAGCCACAATACAGTGCACATCTTTTATTAAAGGAATAGCTCACCCAATTTTTTTTTTTAAATATCTTAATTTACTCACCCTCATGTCATTCCAAACTGTATGATATTCTTCTGCAAAATACATTTGGAGATATCTTCAATACTTAATTCACCTCCACCACCATGGTCTGGAACAGTGACCACATTACTGCAGCCACTGCACCTGCCTGTTGATCTCATGATCCAACATTCCCTTACTTGTAAACAAAACCCCAATATACTTAGATGACTCCTACAGGTTGGGAGCAAGCAGCTTTCCCAAGTGGTGAAGACAATCCACTCTATTCCGGCAGGAAACCATGGCCTCAGATTTCTAGGTGCTGACCCTCATGTCAACTGCTTCACACTCTGCTGCAACCTGCCCTAGTGTGTGCTGGAGTTCACAGCCTGATGATGACAACAGGACTACATCTTCTGAAAATAGCAACGATGCAATACTAAGGCCCACATACTCCGACACACTCCGCACCTTGGCTGTGCCTCAAAATCCCATCCATGAAAACTCGATTAGGATTGGTGACCTGGGACAGCCCTGAAGGTGTCCAACACCCACTGGGAACAGTGGATGGAAATAGACTGTTCCATTGGAAACAGTGATTAAGATATGATGTTTATATCCGTACAATGCAAGTAAATGGAGTCCAACACTTTCAAGCTCCAAAAAGGGCATAAAGACAGCAGGTAATCCACACAACTTGAATGGTTTAAATCGTGACTGCACTCTGCACACGTGTCAAGCGCTAGGAAGTGTATTCCTGCTTCAAATCATAATCGTGATGAGAAGACTGCAGAGGGCAATATTTAAAGTAAAAAAAGTTGGATTTTCTCCTGTTTCTCACTCCAAACGATTGTCTCACTTCAGAAGATATTAATTAAACTTGGGTTTATTGTCTACCTTTATCTTGCCTTTGTACTTTTTGGAGCTTGAAAGTGTTGGACCCTATCAACGTGCATTGCATGAACAAAAATGCCTCATTTGCATCAAAATATCTTCATTTGTGTTCCGCAGAAGAAAGTCATATGAGTTTGAGAGGTGAGTAAATGATGAGAATTATAATTTTTGGGTGAACTATCCCTTTGAGGACCCAAAAGTATCATAAAAGTGGTCCATGTGACTCTTGCACCATCTTACAAGTCATCTAAAGGTTTTGATGAAAATCTTCATTCATTAAAACATATTTGGTGTTCTGTAAAAGTCGTATGGGTTTGGAATAACATGAGGGTGAGTAAATTATTACACAGTTCAACTTCCAATTTAAACTTTATTACAGTCTACCATTCAAAAAAACTAGTCCTGCCATAAATTTATGCCATCAGTTTAGGTTGACAGAGAGCTGACTCCAGGGTTTTTCAGCTGTGCAAAGACAAAATGCAGTAACTACTCTGAGTTATGACTAAAATTCGGTCAGCTATGCTACGATTTAGAGCAAACAGAGTGTGAAAATTGCATTAACTACAACATCCACTGTAAAACCAAATAACTTGGAAGCCATTTTTCTCAGTTTCAGTGTTGTAGTTAGTGCGTTTTGCTGTTGTAGGGCAGATTTTATGTAAGGTGTTTAAAAAAAATTATGTGCGACTCAAGTGTGTGTGTCTTCATTAGGTCATGGACTAGTGCTTCAGGAGAGGTTTGATGCACCCAAAGATCATCTGGGCCGCAGACTTATGGCCACAGTAGGAGACAATGAGACTGAGGAGAAGAACTGCACAGAGCCAGGTAATGCATCATTCACATTGATAATTCATTTTGGTAAAAGACTTCACTCTATCGCAGTGCAGGTCAGCTGGGTTACTGATTGCATCACAGACAGCAGGGAAAAACAATGTTTAATGCAAATGATAAAATGCATTTAACCATATAATCATGTGTTGTTTTGCTAGCAAAATAAATTGGCTTCTCAACTTCCAAAAGGGAGAAGAAAACACTTCCCAATCCCATATCATTTGTGGTTATTGTCAAAAGCTGCGAGTCCAATCAAACTCTACTGTGTTTTGATGCACATTCTATCATTTAGCGACTCTTGGTAACATAGCTAATACTATTTAGCTCTGTGTGTGTTCCATGTGTTAGGCAGGTAAATTAAGCTTTTTCTGTAGTTTATGCATTTGAAAAAGTGTAAACAATACTTGTTGTGTTGGGTCACATCTTGACATCCAATAAAAGTTTAACGTGGGTGGCTGTGGCTCAGGTGGTAGAGCAGGTTGGCCACTAATCGCAGGGTTGGTGGTTTGAATCCCGGCCCACACGATTCCACATGATGAAGTGTCCTTGGGCAAGACACTGAACCCCAAGTTGCTCCCAATGGCAGGCTAGCGCCTTGCATGGCAGCTCTGCCACCATTGGTGTGTGTGTGAATGGGTGAATGAGTCACAGCGTAAAGTGCTTTTAAATACTGTTAAGGTTAAAAAGGCGCTATATAAGTGCAGACCATTTATTGGACATTTATTTGCTTCACACAGATGCCCTTTCCATTGCCATCAAAACTGACAACTTATTTAAGATACTGTATGAATCTTATACAAATGGAGCCTAGACTTGCCAACATATTGATATTATTTGTTTTCCCAGTTAATTAAACTGGCCCTCACTGGAAATCTTTATCGCTTGAGGCAGCACTGTGGAAAGATAAACAAATCTGAGAGTAGATTTGTAATTATGACAGAAATGGATCTACTGGCTTTACATTGTGCATTCTATAAATAGAAGCAGGAAAGCTATTTTTAGATGTTATGTCCTCCCAACATCTCTGTGACCATGGGTGATGCTGAGTTAGATGAGGATATCTCCGGAGTCCTGGCATCTCGGTGCTGCAGGGCCTTCTCATTAGGCGTATCTAATTTGCCAAGCCACACTGTTAATGTGACCCCGCACACCCTGTGAGATTATGGAAGGTTTCAGGGGTCGTCTCTATTAGAGATGTGAGCTGAGGAAGTTTGTCATAGCAGTCTGATTAAATCTGCCCTATTAAATTGCTCTTTAAATTGCGCTTTGCCCTTAAGGAATGTTTCAGGGATTGTGGAACAGGATTCAACTGTTCAGTGGCGTTGTTGGATGAAGGTTTCCCATTTTGAAATATAATACATATGCAGACTGATCACACTAGCAATAATCGTTTGAAGGTTTTGCTGCTGAAATCGCTCTGTGCTTACCGATATTCGAAACACTGCCCCAAGTGGTCAAAGCTCGAAGTATTGTTGCATGTGTGCACTCCAGTTTTCTGGTGAAATGTCCAGAGAGTGGTGCCAAAAGCAAGTAATATTTTTTGTTATAAATGACATATAGTCAACAGGAATGCATATTTTATTAACTCCACCCTCTTAGCCCAAATCCTAAACCTAACCACCAGTGGATTAAAAATGTAATTTTAGAGCAAACATGTAACATCAGAATCACGCTTGCAATTGTTTATATGAACACAATTGTTTCCTGGTTCTCATGTGACCAGAACCTGTCTCGGAGGTCTGTAAAATTGTACAAAAATGTCTAAAGTGGATGGCGTTTGTCAGTAATTCGGCTGAATGGGGTTGATTTCAGGGTACAAGAACTTTTGAAAACTATATGGCAATTGCCTGCCCTGACCATGTTGGAGTAACAAAAACTTAATTTATTTTTGGTCATATTTATATTATTTTAGTTGGTTTTGGAGACATGAAAATGTACAGTGCCTGTAGAAAATCATCATAGCCCTTAGGAATAGTAAATTTAAAGCTGATTTACAAAAAGTTGCCTCAAAACATTCAAGTAATTGAAAAAAAAGGAAACAGTTCCAAAAATGTTGAAAAGAAAAACGTATAGAATAATAGGGTTTGAAATGCCACTGGATTTAATATATTTTAGTGCTACTTTTTTGCTTTAAGTACAGCCATTGGTCTGTTTGAATCTGTTTAGCTTCACGCACCTAGATTGGGGAATACTTGCCTGTTGTTCCTTGCAGAATTTTTTGAGTTTAGTTAAATTGCAGAGTGAGCATGATGGACTGCTCTCTTTAAGTCCATACACAGGTTTTCTATTGGATTTAGGTCGGAGCTCTGACTTGGCCACTCAAGGACTTCGATCGTCCTATTCTTAAGCCACTTAAGCATTTTTTTTTTTTTTTTTGGAGTGTTTCTGGTCATTGTGGTGTTGAGGATCCACCTGCCCATCTTCAGTTGTCAAGCAGAGGGCCACAGATATTCCTCATAAATTTGGGTGAACATGGCAGCATCCATTTTTCCTTCAATCCTGACCAATTGCCCATTCCCTGCTGAAGAGAAACACCCCCACAACATAATGTTGCCACCACCATGCTTCACAATAGGTATGGTACACAGGTTCTGTGTTTGGTTTTCTTCAAATATAGCTCTTGGAGTTCGGTCCATAAAGTTGTTTGTCAAATCTGACCTTTTGCCACATGGCATCAGAATCCTCAAAGTGTTTTTTTTTTTCTTTCTGCAAAGTACAAACGAGACATAGTGTGGCACTTTTTCAGAAGCGGCTTCTACCTTGCCACCCTGCCATACAGGCCAGATTTGTGTAAAGCTTAGGAGATTGTCATCACATGCACAGACCGATCAGTCTCAGCCATTAGAGCTTACAAATCCTTCAAAGTTGCCTTTGACCTCTAAATATCTTCCCTGATCAATATCATCCTGGCAACTGCCAAGCAATCTAGGCATGACTGTAGTGGTGCTGTGTGCTTTCCACTTCTTAATATTGCTCTGAATGCTACCCGGGGCATAGTTAAAGTTGAAATCTTTCTGTACACTCCTCCTAACCTGTGCCGTTCCACAATTTTATCCTGGAGCCCTTTTGCAAGTAGGATTTTGACACTGCATGATGACTTTCTATAGGCACCTTTTTTCTTTTTTTTTTTTTAATTGTATTACTGTTTTTGTTGACGTTAATAACAGTGGTGTGGAATCGCACAGCTGTCAGGAAGATTTTCTCAGCGGTATGTCATGCACTGCCATCAAGCGCCGACATCGTCGATCTTCACCATGAGTGTGAAATCATGCTGTGTATGTGTGTGTGATCGGAGGTCTCTGCCAGCTACATGAGTGAGAAGGTGGAAGAAAGTTGAGATGTGTCCATCTCTGTCAGCCGCCTGCCGAGCTGAAGGCCAGGTAGAGGTCATACGGTCACGAAATGTTTGCTTGTGTTTTCGTGTGTGTGTGTGTGTGTGTGTGTGTGTGTGTGTGTGTGTAAGACTTTGCAAAATGAAGAGCACTTCTTTCTCACTGCTGTTACTGAACATTACATAATGCTGAGTAATTCCCTTTTGTTATTGTGACCATTTCAAGTCCATTCTGGAAAATATAGCAAACGCTAAAGTTAGATATGTTGTAAATCCACCAAAAGCTGAATAAGGAAGAGAAAAATAATTCATAGTGCTCGTCTTTATGCCACTGCCGATCTGATCGGATGCACGTGTGTGGTACGGGGAGACTGATATTAAAGACAGCGGTAATATTCAAAGAACGATTAGAGTGAGCGTCTATCTGCAGGGGTTTATGAATATACACACTCATTGTTTGATATACAATGAGTACTTTATAGATAAATTTGATCATTTATAGAAATTGATTTCTAGATAACCTTGGTTTAAAAGTTGAAACAATAGAATCGTGAATCTTTACCATATCGCCCAGCTATAGTTCTTTTAGCATGATTTGTTTGTCTGTGGTAATACTGCTGATGTTACTGTTCAACTCTGTTTCTTTTGAGCTGTGGCCCTGATATAAGATGGCTTGTTTCTAATATGCATCTCAGTATCCATCCAATAATGTCCTGTATTCCTTTAACAATTGATCTTCTCTTACTGTAGATACAGTTCCCACACTTTATGCTCTCTTTGAAATCTGTTCAAGTTTAATTGTTGAGCAAAAAGTGTAGGTTGAGTTTATTTTATTCATGCTGTTTCCGAATGCTTTCAGTTGTCCCAAGAGGTTTGCCTTCAAATCACGAATAAATAAAGTTATACTGTTGGTATTTTCACAGAGCCAGGCTTTTGAGTGATGGCATAAAGTCCGGGGTGCATTGTAGGTTGTTCTAGCCAAATACTGTACATCCCACTTTGGGAGAAAGGAGCTGTCAGCTTATTTAGGGGCTGGTAAATCTAAGAATCAAAGATATCCTAAGAGTAGACGTACAGCAAAGTGATGACTTGTTTAACTAATGATGCAGCTAATGCTGTGATTGTTCATGCAGACAACAGACAATTAGTTAAAATGTGTGACGACTGTTAAAGCCGTGTCCTAGTGGTTAAACCAGAGACTTGCTGGAGACAAACCAGAGCCATGGCCTAGTGGTCAAACCAGAGATCACTGGGATACTTATGAATGGGTGAAATCGTTAACTGAATATGGCGGCTCTAGGAATGTAAGTCCACCTTACAGTTAAAAGAGCCAGTCAGCGTTTTGAGACATTGCCTTTCAGTTTTCATCGAGCATGTGCATTAGCTGGACTTCCAAGAAAGACTTAATTTACTCCTCGCCTCGTAACACAAGATCTTTATCGGATGATCTCAGAAATTTGCCCAGAATTGATCTGGGCCTGTCTCCCTTAGTGGATCGCCGAGCCGGAACTCTGTGAGCTGGCCCGATTTCCAACGTATGGTCTGTTATGCCAAGCAGACTCTGAAAGAGCCCGTCCAGGAATTCTACCCTATTCCGACACCCTGCTCCTTTGGGAATTCCAACAATTTTGACGTTATTCCGGCAGTTACGACTTTCCATATGCTCCAACTTTTCCCAGATGCGCTCCAGATCCGCCCTGGTCGCTAGCGGGTTAGCAGCTAATTCCCTCTCCAATGACTCCAGATAATCTATCCGTTTCTGGACATCCGCTACTCTTGTAACCATCTCGGTGAATTTAGTCTCCATGGCCGTGATCGATTGACATATTACAGCAACAACATTCGTCAACATTGCCAATATTCCCAAATAGACTCCCTGGTTTGAGTCCTCTGGAAGGTCATCAGTCTGAGCACATAAGTGTCTTTTAATGTCTCCAGAGCTCAAGAATTTTTAATTTGACATATTGTCTTCCTAGAATAGTTATGGATCAGGGCGTATCGAATCTCACCGGTTTATGACCAAAAATTATAAAACCTCTTAAATTGCACAGAGCTCGCCGTTCGCTCGTCCGAACCTCGCATGGTGTCACATCACTTCCGACAACCCTAGTATAAACACATTTCTGTCGCAAGTTGAATCAAGCTTTTATTTTGAAAGTCTTTTCAGTTTTGTGTCTATTCAATTCACCTGTGGATAAGCAGTTGTTTAAATGGCCCATTGATGATATTATTGTGCACAATGCTACTGTTTAATTATATAAACATAATCTGCAGACACAACGTGCTTCACAGTGAATAAGCACACTGTTCTGTCATCTATTACAACACGCACTGTGTGCATGATGCTCTTAATGCAGTGGTTTTAGCATATAATCGGCTTTACACATTTACTGTAAAGTGTGCAGCAAATGCAGACAGTATATTTAATCAAATCACATCCATTTAAGGTTTAAATGTCACTCTAGGACGTATCACAATTTTAATTGGATTAATTGTGCATTAATTTTTTCCCATATATGTCAAATTCTTGTGTGAGCATTTGTCGGTCAGACAGTGGATTGGTATCAAATTGAGTTGGTGCTCGGTAGTACTGGTACTGCATGAACACTGGTATCGTGACCTCTCTTGTATTTAGTATCCACTTGGTACAGAAGTACCAGTATTTTTGACATTCCTATTGGCAACTATCTGCAATAATTTTTGCAGATAACTGATAGTTCCAAACAGCAACAATCAGCCTGATATATTGGTCGATCTCTACAGGAAATACTTTTAGAAACTTTGTAATCTTCAATAAATCCAGTGACTAATTTTGCCTGATTGTAGCAATCGAGTGAACAAACCTGTGCACACTGGCTCCCAGAAGTTGCGTAGCAGCCAGCCAATCTGATTGGAACTGGTGATTTTTTTTTTTTTACAGTTTTGCATGCAATATGCATCAGATGGTCCATCAACAGTTTGAAGTAGAATTAGTGATGACAACATACATTATAGTATCAGTCTCAGACGACACACTCACATTGTCATCGAATTTGAAGTGAGTTGAATTGACATGAAGTGTCCAACTTAAGAAAAAAACTAAATTCTGAAATGTAGCATTATTAAGGGAGAACAACACTAATCATTACTGCTCTGTCTACATTAAATTGCCTGATTTGTTTCTTAAAAGTTCAATTGTTTAAAATGAGTCTCTAAGTGTACAGAGAAGGTATTTTGCATTTATTTGGTTTCGTAACTGGAGAATCGCAATGAACAGGAATTCAAATATGCAAACAAACAGTTGCTTTGAGAGCAGCCTCCATTATATTTGTGCTCCTCAGAAGCTGCTCAAATCAATAAGTAATCTAAAAAGAGAGAGAGAGAAAGCAAGAGAGAGCTCAGACAGTCTGTGTTCAGCTTGTTCACTGAAATTTGAATAAGCAGAATGCTCCAGTGCCTGAAGAGGGGTTATTTTAGGAAGATGCGTTTTTACAGACTGGAAAAGATTGATCGAACTGTTCGTAAGAAAAAAACTGTAAAATGTGTTGTAGGCATTCTGTGTGTGTGCACTTAAGACTTGATGTATAACTGCAAGCTCAGGCACTGACAAATAGACTATTCTACAGCTTTACAGTTATGCAGTGTATCTCAAAGAAAACAGTACCATTACAATGAGCTTGTCACATAGAAATGGGAGTGGAGGCAGCACTGTATTGCATCCAATATTAACTGTTCTTTCAGGATCACTTGCGTTTAATGTATATAAACTATGCAGTTTATTCAGTAAATACTGGCAACAATTTATTGACATTTAAACATTTTTAATTGACCTTGAGCATTGTAATTCTGCTAGCCAATCAAGAAGTAAATTAGTTATAGGTTGTTTTAGGAGTTTAATGATACATTTCTAGAAATTATGAAAATGGTGTGTGTGTGTGTGTGTGTGTGTGTGTATATGTATATATATATATATATATATATATATATACACACATACATACACACCTCACAGAAGAATTTGAAAATGATGCATGGGCTGCATGTACAACATTTGATACTTTTGGGTCCTTTATAACCTCATGCGACCACTTCGCTATATGCAACACATCATTTAATTTAATTTAAACTAATTGAATTGTACAGATTGAATTGTTCAAGACTCATTTAAGGGTTAAACTTCTGCCGCACCAAGTCAAGTGACTCAACATGAGGTCGATTTCAGTGAAGTGCTCCTATGGACGCTATGCCAACAAAAGAGCCTCTGGAAACGAATCTCAAAGAGTGTTGTAAAGAGTAGAGTCTCTGTTTTTATTTGATATTTTATTTTGTTATCACTATATGGTTCTATTCATTAACATTAGTAAATACATTATTATTAATGTGCATTTTCACATTGAGCATACATGGGTTCATCCAAAAGCTGAAGAATTTTGCTTTCAGAGGCTTTATGCAGTTAGGATGAAAAAAGGTGCATTTCGAACTGTTCTGAGACCAGTGCAGACAGACAGCACACTGGAGGTTGTCATTCACTAAATAGGGAGCAAGGGATCATCCTATTGCTCTGAATGAAATAGCAGCATAGAAAGTCCAAAAGTTCAGTTTTCTACCTCTCAAAGCACATCCAAATTTCCGTCTAAACTTGAAAAAGTGAATAAAAGTAGACTATATAGAAAACATGACATTACACAGAAGGTGGTTGGCGAAACACAGTAAACATTAGCTATCTACCTGTTGGAACCTGTGACCTAACATTGATTGGATAAACATTTATTTCATTCATCAAACCGCCTGTTTACCAATCACACTAATTATGTCTGGAGTTTGCAATGGAGCAGAACATGCACCTTACACTAGAGAAAGGTGGTGGCTCTCGTTCAGCCATTATCCCACATTGGCACTATTTCACAGCGTACCTTTCCTCTTGTCTACATTGTGATTGGTCAAGGAGTTTGATTACAAACAGTTCTGAGTACCCCGAATGTTTTTGTCAAATTTACCTGAATCTGAATTTAAAACCTGATTCAGTATATTAAAAAAAAAGAATCTTAATTTAACGATCTGAATTCGTGCCATGTACATTTGAATTTCAAGTTTGATGTAATTCAACTTCAAGTAAACGTTCAAGTTCCAAAAGCACAAATTCAAAACTGCCAATTCAAGTTTCAATTAAACATGTTTAAGTTCAAGTCCCAATGGCACACATTTCATTCCATATTTTAACATAAGCATAAGTCATACAAGTTTGAAACAACATGTGGTTAAATAAATTGAGACTATCATACAAATTTCAAATCATTTATGACTACAACCAAGTTGCGCTATTGATATCTGCGCAGGTAGTAGATGCGGGAAGTTGAATCAAGCATCACTGGTAGATGGGAGAAAACTCAGGTGGTGCTCCAGCGAAGAAGAAGAAAAAAAAAAAAATATATATATACATGTAAATTTAACAATAGCTGGACGGAAGAATTTAATTTCATATCTCAAAGCCATATTGATAATACCCACGCGCCTTTTGCAAAGTGTCGCACTGATTTTAATATCCGACACGGTGGGAAAAATGACATTACTAAATCACAACGGCACAATTTATATGTATTTAGCCTGCCTCTGCCATCCAGCGCCAGACAAGCTGGTTTGAGTATTTCTGTAACAGCTGATCTCCTAGATTGTATAGAGTATGGTGCAAAAAACAAATGGTGAGCGGCAGTTCTGTGGAAGAATATGGCTTGTTGATCAGAGAGGTCGATGGAGAATGGCCAAACTGGTTCAAGCTGACAAAGACTACGGTAACTCGGATAACCACTCTGTACATTTGTAGTGAGCAGAATAGCATCTCAGAATGCACAACATATTGAACCTTGATGTGAATGGGCTACAACAGCAGAAGACCACGTCTTGCACTTTATTAGGACCATAGTGCTTCCAATAAAGTGCTTAAGTGCTTTCTCTCTCTCGCTCTTTTTTTTATATATATATATATATATATATATATATATATATATATTGCACATGCATACATATAGTGTATTCAGACCCCTTCATCATTTTGTATGTTGCAGCAAAATTGCTTTAAATTATTATTTTTTTCATATCAATCCATTGAGTATCAACTTCATACTCAATGACAAAGCAAAAAACTGAATTTTGATAACTTTGAAAATTTAATAAAGTATTCAGACCCTTAACTAAGTATTTAGTTGAAACACCTTGAAGCAAGTCTTTTTTGAGTATAATGCGTCTAGCTTTGGACACCTGGATTTGGAAATTTGGCCATTCTTCCTCTCAAGGTCCATCAGATTGGATGGGGACTGTCGGTGGACAGCCATGTGTACGTGCGTTCGTTCCCTGGTAATTGATTCCTTGACATTGCTAGCACCATAATCATTTGAGCCAGTAGGTAATATGGCATTCTGAACTCTGCTTATGATTCCTTGCATCCTTGCACTGACTCAACCACACACATCTAGCTTGGCACAGTATATCTGACTGTGAGGGGCTGATCCTGCCATGTGTGTTCACATCAGGAGAAATATTGATGAAGGTCATCAGATGACAGAAGAGAGAAAAGCAAGTACTGTATGTTCTCTCTTTTCCTGCAATACTGGTTCTTAGTAGTTCATGAAGATGGTTGGGTAGTTATTCAACAACTGACTAGTCGATTTAATGAGGTTGACAAGGCATCTTGAGACGCCTATGTTTTCTTGCATGTGCGGTCTGACTAGTTGTTTTTGAACATAAGAACGTGTCTTATTTAATCATCCAATAAAAATGTGTCCAACTGGGGTCAGGTTATTAACAAGCCTAACTATACAGAACTTCCTTTTAGCTGATGAGTAGTCAACTATTTAGTCAGGTAACCCACCGATGATTTTGTGTGTGTAATTTTGCACATCCCTAGTACAAATAGCACATACATATAGCACATAAATGCTTTGATATTGTACCACATTGCTTTACAGGCTCCAACAAAGCCCCCCTAGGCAAAGTACTGTCATGTTGTGCATCAAGAGACAGAGATGGAGAGTTTATTTAATGGTATCGTTATTAATAATTGATTTCAGTGTGCCGGAGCTCGAAGACTTTAATGGTTTTACCTGCAAGAGGTTGTTATGCTTCACACAAATACAGCAACCTGAAGAAAAACAACTTCCCCTGTCAACACAGCAGGTTTCCATGTCCAAGTTTCATACTAAATGCCACTCTGCAGTAGCGGCACCTCTGGCAAATTGTCAACTCAACATGCTTATTTACTCCTATTATAATACATGGCTTCCATGTAAATAAAATTCTAGGTGGTTCTTAGCCACCTTGTTAGTATACTGGGTGTATAGAAGACCTGGGATTTCCAATTTGTTCTTTATAGTGGTGCTAAGGCATGCATCGCTATTAATATTGTTCTCTATTTCAGTTCCTATCTCTTAAGTATTAAACTTAAGTGCACAACTCTTCCTGCACCGTTTGCACTACCAACATACTGTAAATAATTTAAATTGTGCCGGAATTGTTTAGAAGAGTTGTGCTATTAAATTCTAAGTGATTGGAATTGTAGTGAATGCGGAAACCAAGCCATATACATATATAAAAATATAATGGAGACTTGGGAGTTGACTCTCTTGATTTGAGCAAGCAGCCAGCTAAAAATGTCCTAGCAACAACCAGAACACGAAAGCAATGGCATAGCAACATGTTAAAAACCCATTTGGGATGTCACATTTGGAGACTGTTAATGCTGATCTTGCCCCTCTCAGTTTGTGGATCCGTCACCCTCACCGATTTATAACAGAGGATAGGTGTCACTAAACTGCTGCCCTAGAAATTTCTCAACGTTTCACTATCACACCCCATTTTCACAGCCAATCAACCCGAAGCTCGCAGAGAGCAAGAACACTGTGAACATAAATGATAAACACAAACTGCAATCAGTGTTTCATGGCAGCGGTTGCAATTTGTGCTTTATCATTTGCGGTTGTACACGGAAAGAAGCAGAAGTAGCGGAAAAAGGTTGGGACAAGACTACATTTGCAGAGTCGTGGTCAATATGGTAATTCTCCAGTGGAAATTGGAGAGAGGAACACGCTCAAGTTCCTTATTACACATGAGTTTATAAATTGATGATAATAGATGGTGAAGGAAGACATAATGTTCAGTCACCTTGGACGGGTTTATTTTGCAATAATTACCAGCTAACGAAACTTATGACACAACTAGGGTTGCAACGGTATGAGATTTTCACAGTATGATAACTGTCTCAGAAAATATCACGATATGCGGTATTACACAATTACTATTATCAGTGAAAAGGGTTATTTTATTTATTTATTTATTTATTTATTTGAGCAAACACTTTATTATAATTGAAACTTGAAACCATTTATTTTATTGAAGTATGTGTAAAAAAAAAAAAAAAAATAGAAAAAAATAAAAGCTAACAGAATTATAATAATAAAACGAATTATAAACCTGATAAAAATAGCATGTAACTACACCATGTTATATAACTAAAGCATGTTAGTTTACATGTTAAATGAACTACTAAATGAAAAATAACCAGCTGTGTGAGCTTTTGAAGTAATGACCTATGATTATTAACAGTTAACATATACTGTAGACCGCTCCTGTCTGTCACTTTAACTCAGTGCTTCTCAACTGGTTTTGCTTAAAGACAGATTTTACATTGGACGTCAAGTGGCGACCTGCCATAGATTAAACATAATCTGTATTTAATGTATCCTGGGTTGCATTTCCTTTTATGTTGCATAGATTTGTTCATGGTTTTCCAGTACAAGGACATGCATCAAGTGACATTATTTTAGTTGTTGATGTCAACGTTTGACTTTCAGCACACAGCTGAATAACACAGGCTGCATGACTATGATAAATGATTACTGCAAGAGTTAGATTAACATACAGGCGCGAAGGGACTTCAACATTTCTAAATTGCACAAATAAAAAATACATATATATTTGTCTCTGGCTTGCTTTTGCTCGCATGTCAATGATTACTCTTCCGTGTGTCAATGATGCTAAGATCTACTTTTATATTTAATTTAATCAGGGAGAAGGTTTACCTGCAAAGTAGCACCAAACCTCACAAGCAGCCTCAAGAATGGACACAGAGTGGCCGTATAACACTTTTCCTTGAGCAGAATATTGCACTATAGATCGCTAAGTTTGTTCAAAGGGGAAAGCCAGATAGAAATAGCACATTTGCGTGCATGGTTGCCAGATTGCACAAGATAAGTATTACATTGCTCAAGTATAAATCTCAAACTGGGGGTGTTGCGTCTCTTATCTGGCAACCATGAGCATGGTAAACGCTTGTGGAGACGCGTTATGTCCCAATGCAAGTTAACTGAAATATCCAATGAAAAATAAAAACACTTTTACGATAAATGAGCCGCGGGCCACATTAAACCATGTGGAGGACCTGATCCAGCCCGCCTGCTGTAAATTTCCCATGTCTGCTTTAGCTGTTTGCGAGATTAACATTAAATCTGCCTCGGCAGTCCTAAATTGTCTTTTGGGCGGCCGCCGAAATATCTTCAATGGGAGAACCGTGGTATTGCTCTTTCCCTGCTGTCTGCAATCCAGTCCGAATAAACCAGTTGAGAAACACTGCTTTAACTCACACACACACTCATGTCAGACCCCCCTCGCCTCGCTTCTCTCTGACATTTTCTCCGCTGCATGTGTGTGTGTGTGACGCAAGCTGATGAGTCTGACAGGCAGACAAGGAGGAAAGGAGATGCGCACGTGCATGTGAGATTCTCCGTCCGGTTACATTTTTTTCTCAATACCATAGATAAGCAAATGTACATGGTATGATAACCGTCAATTTTCAAATTGTAACCGGTATAAAAACCGGTAACCGGTATACCGCTACAACCCTAGACACAACTATATATGAAACAAATAGAACATTTTAAAATATTTTTGTAAATATTGATTTACAGGTAAATGATCTTACATCAATCAGCCACAACATTGAAACTACCTGCCTAAAATTGTGTAGGTCCCCTACGTGCCACCAAAACGGCGCCAACCCACAAGGCAAGGCAAGGCATTTCCATTAGCCAATAGCTACAGAAATACTCAAACCGCCCATCTAGCACCAACAGTTATGCATGGCCTAAATCACTGAGATAAAAAAATTCCCCATTCTGATGGTTGATGTGAACATTAACTGAAGCTCCTGACCGCGTATCTGCTGCCACACGATTGGCTGATTAGATAATCGCATGGATGATTGTTGGTGCCAGATGGGCTGGTTTGAGTATTCCTGTAACTGCTGATCTCCTGGGATTTTCACACACAACAGTCTCTAGAATTTACTCTGAATGGTGCCAAAAACAAAAAACATTCAGTGAGCAGCAGTTCTGCTGATGCAAACACCTTGTTGTTGAGAGCGGTCAACAGAGAATGGCCAGACTGGTTTACAAAGTCTACAGTAACTCAGATAACCACTCTGTACAATTGTGGTGAGAAGAATATCATCTCAGAATGAGATTATAATCAATTATTATTTTTAAGTACATAAGTACAATTTATGTTATGTATATAACGTAATATAATTTGACACACGTAGGCATGAGCCTCTCCTCCAAGTCTGCACTGTCCATTGGAAGGCATTCTTTTTCTGCAGAAAATATTTGGCTTCCGTCCTCTGAAAAACTTTTGGAAAATACTTCAACTTTTATCCATCTACCTTTTTTCCTGAATGTGGAAGTTTCCATGGTTCGCCTGTTTCAATTTCCAGTCTTCAGTCTGTTTTCACCCGTATCTGTGTTTATTCTTAGTGGTAAAGTATTACATTTGTAGAAGTTGTCAAAAACGTGGCTCTAGCGCAGATACTTATTTGTTTTTTACAGTGACTCATTCAAGTAGATGACATGAAGCGATGGTTCGAGGTTCGTTACGGTTAGTTTTACATTGCGTCTCAAGACCAGAAACAGAAAAAGGGCCATTAGAAATATCATGGCATTGCCCAGTGGTTGCTCAGGAAATGGTGCGGATTGGTGCGGTCCAGTACCGCCGCTCCCTATATGCATTTTACGCAGTCTGCATAGGGCGCCAATTCCTTAGGGGGGCACATCACCTTACTCGCACAAGTGGTTTTACTCTGAAAGAACAGACCCTTTTTGCAATTTCAGATTTCTTTCCCACAGTTTCACTTAGTGTAGCGAAGGCAGGAAGCTTTTTAGCACCAATGCAACAAAATGAATAGCAAAGCCATGCATTGTGTATCATTAATGCTTTATTTTATCATTCTTGTGCGGCCACATATAATGATGAGATGTGTAGTTTTGTTAAAACGCTTGTCACTGCATTAACCAGCTAAATGAGTCTTGTGTTCTCTTATATCGTTTTATCGTTATTTTTCGTTATCAACTGTTCAAAAATGCATACAAACTTAACTGCACAGTCATAATCCTCATGTAAATCTGAATTATTGCCAATAACCATTTGCTGCTGCCAATTATTCTTAAATTGGCATGTCGGAAAGTTGTTATTATGACTTTGTGGTGGTGTTCATGTGCGTTCAACTTGTAAACAGGATTGGGAGTAACTGAATACATGTAACGGGATTACATATTTAAAATATGAGTAACTGTATACCACTACAGATACAATTTAAATCAAAAAGTATTTTGATTACTGAAGAGATTACTTTGCATTTTATTGTCATTTATTTCATTTTATATTTGGTCTCTTCGGTTGGAAAACATATATGCTGAAGTAAATGAAGTGATTTAAGTAGCGTTTGAACAGCTGGGAAACATTATGATGTATTACTCATACAAGCAAACAGATGGCACTCATTGTTATCAATGAAAATTTGGATCTGAGGCCATTGAGTATCAATAGCAAAAAAAAACGCACACCACGCTAATGTCATGGTTGAAACTTTTACATGGGTAAGCAACACATTTTCTTCAGCAAATGTTTTAATCTTGTTGGTTATTGGTAACACATTGTACTTTTACCATAACAAACTAGGCAAAGATAAGACTTAATTAGGGTAAGGCTTTTATTAAATTAAGAAATCTAGTTGATATTGGTAGTTTAATCACACTTCATAAAGAGTGGGCAGCAATATGACTAACGATTTTCATGTGATGGGTGATTGGGCCTCAGAAAATGCAAAAAGAAATCATAGTAGATTTTACAGGTGTTTTTTGGATTGAATGTGACTTTTAGCTTTAACATGACACCTACAGCTTTAAGCTGTGTGTGTGTTGTGCATGATACTTCATGTGTTATGTATGGGTCTCTCATATGACCTTGAGGGTGTCCTCTCCTTCCTCTCATATGGAGTGGGAGGGGCTAGCTGTGGGATGGGAAATGTGATCAGGGGACCAACGACTTCAGCTTGATGGATGAAATCTTTTGAGATTCTTCGCGTTTTTCTCATCACTTCAGATAATGAGAATAAAATGATGTTGCTTGTGTGATAAAAACATCACGCCACTATTGCCATCTTTGATGGATCACTTCCTAATAGTGAGAGCTATTAGTGCCGTGAGGTTTATAATGAGCTCTTCAGACTGAAAAATGTGTTGGTTGTCGAAGCTTTTTAGACTGTTTTGGTGCTTTTGCACATTGTGTGTATTCTTTGATTAGTGGAGTTTGCTAAGGCTTGCACCATTATTACTATTGCTTATACTGTATCGGTCCACCTCAAATTTAGAAAGGGAGGTTGGTTTTATAAATCTGAAAACTTTTGTGCATATGCACTTTTCCTGATTTAGGCGTAAACCACTGTTACAACCTCCCCTGTCTAGTGTAGAGGAGGAACAGTTTAAAAATAAAAAATGAAGGAAACTAAATAATATAACGTTACTTGCTAGTGTTGCTGAGCCCCTGTTTTCCCATCCCAGCAGCATTGAACACAATTTATTAGAATAATAAAGATTTATTTTGAAATCAGAAACTTTACAGAGAAGCAATAAATTAACCTCAGGAGGGGGCAATGCCAAAATAACAAACAAAAGAATCTACTTGTGCTAGTTCGATGAAATAATCTATATACAAAACAAAAATGCCAATAAAAGACAATACTGGTCCTAACTCCCTCTCTAATTCTAAACGGGAGAAAAAGATATGCAAAATAATTGGCGCCCACCTTCCTACAGCTTCCTAAAATAACTCATTAAAGAAAGAAACAAGATTTTTCAACAAGCCCTGCACTCAGGGGTAACCGCGAATGTCCGTCTGCAATCAGGGTAACATTGCTCTCTTAGAACAACTTTGGTATAAAGTACAAAACCTCACACAGCATATAACACAGGGAGAAAAACACCCCGCATCTGGGAGACGAGAAAGGGACTCTGCAAGAGAGAGATGGTCGTGAAATGTCTCTCCCGTAACTCCAAACTGGAGAGCATTTATTTCAGAGCACACAGCCACAGGTGCCAATCAGAAGAGTCACAACAGGTGCCACTACTCCTCCTACAGGAGCAGAACAGAGAGACAGACAAACATATATGCACCCAACATATTACAAAACCGGATACGTTCTGAAACGTAACACCACATTGTAGTCCAAAACCTTCGCAAGTCTTTATACATGAGGCCCAAGAACTCAACAATTTGCCCTAGGTTGAGTTATTCCCTCTGTATATTTTCCAAATAGTATTATACAGGAATTATGTTGGTAAAGCATAACCAGAAGTTCATCCAGCTGGAGAAGTATTCCCACTTCAAAAAGGATGATTTATTTTACAGATCAAATAATAGATATATGTAATGATTAATTCATATAAATGCGTCAACAAAAATACAAAATGCATATTTCTGCATTAAACTTGAAAACTCCTGAACACTGACCCCATAGACTTTCATTTCAAGTGCATTTCTATAACCCTGCTTTAATCAATCAGGGTTACCACAGTCACATGTTTAATTAGTTTGATGACTCAAAGACATAGAAATTAATAAAATCTGAAAAGTCATGGTAACTTTATATAGTAAAAACTAATTTTTCTAAAAACGCTCTAGTGTAAAATATTACAGCAATTGTAGAACTTTGATTGAATATCTTTCTCACAAGCTATGATGATCAATTTGTGAACAAATTGAGTCTTTTCTTCTCAACAAATCAGTCAAACTGGTTCACAAATCAGTCTGATTGATACATTAGTGAATAGCTCTGTATAAATAAGATTCCTTGGTGTTATCCATCCTTATCCAGTAATCACAAATGACTGGAAAGGTCATGGAAATTACAGCAAGTTGTCAAAAAGTGAACCTTGTCAATTATTTTCTGTAGTGATCAACATTTAAGCCAAAAATGCTGTCAATAGATCTTAACTTGAATTGAACCCAGAGCATTGCTGTAACCTAGCCCAACCCACCATTATCCAGGGCTACTGGGGTTAGAGAGAAAAACTTGCCCCTAGCAGAGCTCCATCCTGGGTTCACCACTGAAAAGCCCCTCTGAGACTATACCGACAACATTTTATCATGTATCAGTGATTTTTATTTTGTGTAACTAAACTGAGATCCCCTTTGCCAATGTCTGTCAGAGCACCACATATATTCAGTTCCATGCATTGGGGACATGTGTACTGCATGTTGAAGACGTGCTGTGGGTTTTTCCTGCATTGCAATTGGGTCCCTGGTCCCTAGAACATGATTTGTATTCAGTCACTCACACATTCCAATCTTTCCTTGGAATCTTATATGGATCTGGTCTTATGGACTTTGCCATCAGTCTTTTAGCTGGATTAGTTTTATGGAAACCGACAACCAGCACCAATCTTTTATTTTCTTATTTCTTATTTCAATGCAGCCATCCACGAGTTTCCCGAGGATGTGTTCACCAACCAACAGCGTACACAAGGAGCTGTACTGCTACACATATTTGCGGTAGGTGTACACGTCAATCAACAATCTAGCCTTGCTCACCGGCTAACCTTATGTCATCCAGGATAAATTGTGCATGTCTTACAATTTTATGATGATTATAAATAGTTTTTCAGCTCGTCAACATGTGGTCATTCTATTGAATTGAAAAGTCTAATTTCACACCGCTAAGGTCATCCTGTCAACAAGTGCTTATAGAGCAGGAAGCCACTCACCAATGCAGACATGCATTAAATAATTACGGCACATAAACTCCATTATGGTGCATCTCATTCTTCTATATCTTTAATGTGTTTATTGTGGTTTCTGCTTCTCATTTCAGGCTCTGTATATGTTTCTAGCCCTCGCCATTGTTTGTGATGACTACTTTGTGACCTCTCTAGAGAAGATCTGTGAGGTAAGAATCAATATACTGTACAGTGGTAATGCTGAACTACAATGATCTAATTCCTCCAGGTTTTATAACGTATAATTCCGCACACCACCTTGTAATACTGTGAAAAATAATGGGTTTTTTTTTAATGGCCCCACCATTTATAAAACTCACATCAAACTTGTAATATGAACAATATTCAATACAAAATACACAAATGTGATGTTTGCAATTGGGATGCACTGACATGAACATTTTTGGCCAATACCAATTTTAACAAAAAACTAAAGGCCTATACCGATACCAATACATTGCAATGTAATCAAGTTTGTAATCAGATCATGTTTTACTTTTGTAATGCTTAAAAAAAAAAAAAAAAAAAAATTACATTCTCTGAACACATCCTGAAATTTTCATTGATCATTGGTTGTGCTGAAAACATGACAGGCCAAAATTTTAAAAAGATAAAGATACAAATATAATAACATGAATGATATGAAAAAAGTTATTTTGTTCTCATGTTTTTACCGTTAAAAACGCAGTCTTTTAAGGTTTAGTTATTGCAAAAGATTATATTACGATTTCAATCTTAATCCAGTCAATCATGCCGCAGTAATGGATATCATACTGATATCTCAGAAGTCAAAGTCTGCTTGTTTCAGAGCGTTTTGGATGGTTTCCCTCTTCATGTAGCCTATAGGTAAGTGCCGCTTTCGTGACTGCTATGTCCATTTATGGCATTTTGTCTGCATTATCCCTCTGGGGTCTGAGGGTGTTTTGGGCACTGGAGAAGTTTTGACATGCCTTGACATTTGTGCTTATTTTCAGTTGCTTAAAAACACATTAATGGCTAAAGTCTGATAATGCTGTATTCAGCACAAACTGGGCTAAAATAATGCAACGTGTGTACATGTTTGTTTTTTGAGAAAATAAAGTTTATGCCTGGTTTTTGAAAAAACAAGATTTTTAAGTCATTGAAATAAGGCCATATAACACATACTAAACATTTGTCCACAAGACTTTTGAGAACTGGATCTTGTAGCCTAGAGTTTTTGCTACAAAATGATGCAAAATCCATCCTAATCACTCATTCATACAAAACAATATAGTAATTGAACTTTTGTTCACTTTTAGTGTTCGAAAGGTAATATGCGAGGAGGCGTGAATGATCATGAATATTGATTGTAATGAATGAATGTGAGGAGACTTAATGATCAAAATCAAGTTTTAAGTTAAAAGTAATATGACTACATTTTTTTAATATGAAGACTTTACTTAATTTTAGACCTATACAACCATTTAAAAGTCTCTTCTGCTCACCAAGACTGCATTTATTTGATCCAAAATACAGTAAAAACATTGATATTATGAACTATTTTTTACAATTTAAAAGAACAGTTTTCTAATTGAATATATTGTAAAATGCAATTTGTGTTCAAAGCTGAATTTTCAGCATCATTACTGCAGACTTCAGTGTCACATGATCCTTCAGAAATCATTATAAGATGGTGATTTTCTAATATGGGCATATTTAAAGTGCATTTTACTCATTTAACCTGAACACATATTTGCAAGCACAAGCATTGTTGATGATAATGAGGCAGCATAAACACTAGTTAAAATATAATCTAAGCATCATGTAATTTTATATCATATTTATATCATACAGTATACAATTTGAATGCCTGCTTTAGCCGAAACCGCATTTAAATGTAACTAAAACTTGCTTATTAGGACATATTTCAAATTTCAATTCTCTGAATCCTGGTTGGCAAGTCTGGAAACAGTCCCACTAGTAAAATATGTACATGTTTATATAAAATAGCATGTCAACTTAATCTAAATGACTTACTCGTCCGAAATTGTATCCTCGGCTGGATGAAGTCTCTCTTCAAAATACAAACGTTCATCGGAGTCCCGCTCTTCTTCTGGGGTAAATTGTAACTTTTGTCACTATCCAGGAGTTTTCTCACTCGTGTATCGTGCTGTCTTTCAAATGTGCAGAAAAGTGAATGAAATTGATGTTTTTAAGACAAAGTCGGGGGCGTTTACCATTTGCCTTGATCGCTTCAGCACATTACTGTATAAATGGCGCGCTCTGCTGGTGGGTGGGATCACATTAGGGATAATTGGCTGAGCCAGTAAAAACTGTACATTGCTTTGTTTCATACAGATTACATTGCAGGAGAATATTTGTTTTATTTAAAAGTAGACATTTAAAGCTTTCTTTAGACATATGTTTCATGTTTGTGTGAGAAGTATTCGCGGAGTTGCAGTTCATTTTTGTGACATGTTTCAGAAATATGCTCGTGAACACACAGACTACTGAAAGCTCACCCTTTTTATTTTCTTTTACAAAAGCACAAGGTTTTGTTGTTATTGTGAGTGTACACAAATCAAAGTAGACCCTTTATAGTCTCTAATAATGTCTTACACTTATCTGTTACCCCAAAATGATGGGAGTATTTTAAGTTGTTTCCGCTGTAATGACGAAAAATGCAACCGGACGTGCCGGCGCGTCCGTCGAACCCAGAGGGTTAACACAATAACGAGACAGAATAAAAATTCAATATTACATGTTCTTAGGAGTGTCAACCCTTCATTTTGTGGCTATTATTATTTCAGGATTGTGCATTTGAATTCACAGAATTTATTTAAATGTTAAGTGTTACTAATTAATTAGAAATACACCATTTGTTTTTCATATGTGCGTTTTCATGTGTATTCCCATTATGTCAATGGTTTTAATTTGGTGAATAATTGGCCGATAAACATCAGCAGCCAAACATCAGAGCATCCCTAGTTTACAAGGCATAAAAACACATAAGATCAATGCAAGATCTTATGCAGGATGTGATAGTGATAATGCAGCACTCGCCTAGTAGGGCAAGGGACAGTTTCATTAACTGGCCTGAAACACACTCGCATTGAGCCTGTTCCAGCGGGCCATCCTTATTGTTGAGATTTAGATGGGTTAGGATTAGGGCTGTAATCAACCAAAGAAACTCTTGCTTGACTGAAGTCCTGAAATTTTCGACTAAAAATCGACTAAAAATGTCGTTAGGAAAAAAAAACGTTACATTAATTAGCTGCGCACTTTGCGCAGTACTTGGTAGCCTTGTTGTCCGCCTAAATTAATTATAAATAAACATTAAAAAACTAGTAGGCTATTTTCAGTATATTAAATCGTTTTTGACCTAATTATTTTGCACTGAAATGAGTCTGACACACGAGGCTCTGACAGCGTTGCATCACGTGCACCTGCGCAATATAATAGCCTATGATTTCCGAAAATAGTACTATGTTGTCAACTAGTGATATCATCACAAGAACTGTTGAGGAATATGCAACATAATTTAGACAATTCTTTTTGTCATATGTTATAATAAGTTATAACTGTCACTGTCATTTCAGCCGCTCTGTGCATGTCCTCGCACAGAGCAAGGCTGAACATGAGCTCAGCTTCGCGGCTGAGACACGCACGAATAGACTTAACTTAAAGCTTGTACTCTTAATAAACACAAAAGGCACGTCCACTTTAATAAAAAAAGAATATTTATTAAACAAACCAGATCAAGAGCAGAAACGAAATAAAGTGCATAACTGAAAAATAAAGCATCTTAGGCTCAAAACTAACACAAACAGTGGGCAAATAAAAAAAATAATAAAGTCCCCAAATCCAATAAATAATACTAGAAATAAATTTGATCTAAAAAAATAAAGTTTGCACAATAATAAAAGGGAACCATAAAAGTAAAGTAGGCTACCTACAACATGTTATTCAGCCAAATTTTAAACGAAACTAAATAAAGTGATTTTATTTTTCCGTTTGGATGATAAAGGAGGCTTAAAATCCAGCGTGGTCTGGGTGTGTCCGGGGGATGCTACCGTCATTGCGGAGGGGTGCGTCTAAAACGATTATTACACTAAAACACTGAAATATGCCAATTCTGATATGTTCATATAGTTTACTCAAAACAGACAGGGCAACCTAACGCAGACAAGTTAGCTTACCGCTTTTAGATGATATGTCATGTTTGTCGTCGAGCTGTGGAAGGCAAACTGTTGCTTGCAAACTTTGCATTCAACCTTTTTCCTGTTATCAATTTTAACAAAATGCTGCCACACTGTCGATGTCTTTGTTGTTGACATGTTAGAAGAGGACTGACTATTAAATTCTCTCACAATTAAATAAATAATATTCAGCATCAAACCTTCTATAGCCTATCTATCGCTCTTCTCCAGTGGGTTGGGCTAATCCAAAAAAAGTGAAAACAAGGGGGGTATTCTGAAGACAGACTGTTACCTGTGAAACAGGGGTGTCCTGAAAACACCCCCATTAGCAATTAGTGCTTTCCACCTGATGAAATGTCCGCGGCAAAACTGATGAAATGACCGCGGCAAAACTGATGAAATGAACGCGGCAAAACTGATGAAATGAACGCGGCAAAAAATCGACCAATCAGAATTTTGGTCGAACCAGAACGTATCGACCAATTAATCGACTAATCGACTGGGACGTTACAGCCCTAGTTAGGATAGTCAAAGTTGTCTAACAATGACTTGTCAGTTTGTGAGATTGACTAGTGAATGTATCTGTTCTTTTTAATTAATCGCAGGTCTCACTAATGTTATTGGTTGGCTGCACAACTTGCCGTAGCTTTAGAAAATCTGATCACAGATGAGATACATTGCCGGTAAAACTAAGAGATCATACTTATTTGACAAGGAATCATTTGTTTTGCCTTAAATTAACATTCTGCAGGGGAGAGTGGCTTTATATAAACTGCAGCAGATCTCAATCATATCATTAACATGATGAACAATCTATCAATGTGTGAATCTAACTCCCTTCAGATTGCTGGCTATTTCTGACATTGTTTTCCATTTTTTGTATTATCCATGTATGTGGTTACAGACAAATGATATAGAATCTGAAATCGATGACAACAGTAGCTTCTCTGTCTTGCCTGCACTCAACACCAGTCTCTTCACCGTCTTCACTCCTATTGGTAGTTGCTTTGTGATATCGCTGTGCATTTGCGTAAAGTTAAACTTTTCTCAACTTTGTCGCATCTCTTGACACTGCCACACCATGTCACCAATGGTCGCTGTTGCTCGTGTCACTGGAAGTCTCCAGCTCTCATTTAAAATGCATGTTCTCTTGTTGGTTTGTGGCTGCGAGTTGTTGACAAACTAAACGGGGCTTAATATTGATGCCGAAAAATAAATATGGGCATCTTGCGTATATTGTGTGAAACAGGCCTTAGACTTCCAACATGTAAAAAAAACATCTTGAAGTTCTGTCTCTAAATTCCTCTGGAATGCACAGCCGCTAAAGCCATCAATGCAGCGCTTTTCTGATAAATAAACTAACTGATATAATACATTTCTAGCCAATTATTGTAAGACTTCAAAAACCCCTTCAAAATGTTCTCGTTATTATGCATAATCCATAGGTCTTTTTGTGAGGACCCTGAATCATGATCATAACCATGTTTGTTTATGGTTAGCTAATTTATTTTTTTGAATATCAGAGGCTGTGCTTTGTGTCCAGTCTTTATACCTCTAATTGAAACATGTCAATTTGATTATCTGGTGAACATGTGCCTAAACCAGCCTAATTATAGACATTATTCATAGTTGCTCCATGTTTGATTTTTGACATGAATGAAAATGAGGCTGTTAGGGATTACTACTTAAATCACACCAAATTTATTTTTGTCAGTGGAACGATCCAAAACACTTATTCACTGTTTGGGTAATTTTTTAACATAAGCATTTTTTGTTTTGTTTATAAAAAATGGTTTCCCTCATTTGAGTGGTACATGGCTTTTCTACAATTGCCATCTGAACACACACACAAAATTAGACTTGATTCGATGAGAAGTGCAACACTCATCATGTTCGGGGTCAAATATTACCCGCCATTTGACAGAAGCATTTTTTTTTTTTTCATTTGTCAAATAAATTCAGTAAATCTGCCGCAGTACAGAAAAATACACATTCACAAAAATAAAGTAGTGAGACTAACAGTTCCACAATGCGGAACAAACGCACACACACACACACACACACACACACACACACACACACACACAGGTTTGTATTATTGACACGTAATAGACTTCTAATGATTTCATACCAGACTAGTTATATTTTCTATTTCCGAACTCTACCTCTAAACCTAACCATCACATAAACCCATGCACATCACAGATTTGAAGATCAGCACAATCTGACCCATTTAGGAGCTTTTTAATTTAATAATGTGGACATTTGGCCCTGACAAGTGTAGACTAACCTTTCCACACATACCAAACATACCTTACAAGTCTAAGACTGAGTCTGGCCCCTGCATGAAGTTTGTGCTGGAAATTTGATGTTTGAAATAAATGATGGGTAACAAAATAATTACTGTTTTTCTTTGTAACACAGTCAGATCAGACAGTGGCAGCATGGTCAGGTTTGACAGAATTTTGGACAACATTGAAAAATATGCCATTATATTTCTTTCTGTACAAAACTAATATTGTTTAGGTTAGGTTAAAAAAAAAAAAAAATTTAAATGGATGACTTGGACTGAATAAGTAGCCAATAATTACCCAGCGTAAATGGGAACTCCTTCAATACTGTTTAAAAACATCCCAGGGTGATTCCTCAAGAAGTTGAGAATGCCAGGAATACATTTCTGCAAAGGGTGGCTACTTTTGAAAATGCAATACATGTATAACATAGTTTTGATGACTTGAATATTATTCTAAAATGTGAAGACAAAGTAATAGTAAAGAATGAGTAAGTGATCCTAAACCTTTGAACAATAGTGAATATATCCAATGCATAACCAATCAGAAATGAAGGTACAACATTGGGTTAGATCAGCCAATGCATGGAGAACTGAGGCCGTCTACTGGTTATACTTGTCATTTCAATTGTTATTTTATGGCCCCAATGTGAGAGATTTTAATAGTTTGACTTTTTTACTTTTATTTTCTGAAGTAAATTTTTTTTATACAAGTGAAAACACAAAATGTGCTTGTTTTATATGAAAATAGATGCAGATATTAATAGAGTGGTAAATAAGGAAAAACATTTACGAAATTCCTTAAAGATGCATAACATTATTGTTTTTTTATAAATAAATTTAGAATTATTACATTTTCTTTGTGATATTCTTTTTTTATATTTTGGGTCATATTTGACCCAAACATTTACACTGTAGTCTTCTAAGGAACAGTGATTTAAGGGTTAATCAACCTATTGAAGAGACTAAGTTTACCCCTCACATCCTTGTTGTCATTGCTGTCCAAATTTAATGATTGTGCTACTGTGAATAAGGTCTTTAAAGTAGTAATTCACCCAAAAATGCTAATTCTGTCATTATGTACATACCTGCATGTTGTTCCAGACCCATATGCTATTTTATTAAATTTTTTTATTCTGTGGAACACGTAACAATAATTCTGAAGACTCTATATGCAGCCTTATTCTATACAATGACAGTTCATAATGAACAAAAACCTGATTTAAAAAAAAAAAAAAAAGAAAAAAAAAAAAAAAAAGTACATATGACTCTGTGGACAATGATCTTCAGAAGCCATATGAAAGCTTGGCATGAATAAAGGTAAGAAAATAATATTATAAAGAAACCAATGCCATTTTTGGATTAATATCACCAAACACTGTGCGGTACATTTGAGGCACTTTTTTTTAAACATGAAGACAATCATGAATGAGATTTCAAAACACTTGTGTCCTGCAATATTCAGTCCCCCCATGAAATCCTGTAGCCCTTGGACCCCGAAGTTATTTTATTGGCTTATAGTTGTTTTGGGTATTCTTTTCGGAGCCTGATCAGAAAGTCTACAAGATTGCTTGAAAATTTGTATTTTAATCATGAAATGCATCAGTTAATGTCACAAGCTACACTATATGGACAAAAGTATTGAGACACCTACACATTACACCTACAGGAGCTTTTATGACATCCCATTCTAAATCCATAGGCATTAATATTGAGTTAGTCCCCCTTTTGCAGCTATAACAGCTTCCACTCTTCTGGGAAGGCTTTCTACAAGATTTTGGAGTGTGTCTGTTGGATTTTTTTTGCCCATTCTTCCAGAAGAGCATTTGTGAGGTCAGACACCGATGTTGAATGAGAGGGCCTGGCTCGCAATCTCTGTTCTAGTTCATCCCAAACGTGTTCGATAGGGTTGAGGTCGGCGTTCTGTGCAGGCCAGTCAAGTTCTTCCACACCAAACTTATTCAACTATGCCTTTATGGACCTTGCTTTGTGCACCTAGGGCACAGTCATGCTGGAACAGAATAGGGCCTTCCACAAACTGTTTCCAAAAAGTTGAAAGCATAGAATTATCCAAAATGTCTTGGTAAGCTGAGGCATTAACATTTCCCTTCAGTGGAACTAAAGGGGCTAGGCCAACCCCAGAAAAACAAACCCATAGCATTATCCCTCCTCCACCAAACTTTACAGTTGGCACAATGCAGGCATGGAATGTTCTCCTGGCATTCGCCAAACCCAGACTCGTCCATCAGACTGCCAGATAGCAGTCAGCGTGATTCGTCACCCCACAGAACACGTTTCCATTGCTTCAGAGTCCAGTGGCGGCGTGCTTTACACCACTTCATCCGACGCTTGGCATTGTGCTTGGTGATAAGGCTTGCATACAGTTGCTCGACCATGGAAACGCATGCCATGAAGCTCCCGGAGCACAATTTATGTGCTGATGTTAATGCCAGAGGAGGTCTGGAACTCTGCAGTTATTGAGTCAGCAGAACGTTGGCCATTTTTACGCACTATGCACCTCAGTACTCGGCGACCCTGCTCTTTAACTTTCGTGGCCGAGTTGCTGTGGTTCCTAAATGCTTCCACTTTGCAATAATACCACTTAAACTTAATCGTGGAATATCTAGGAGGGAAGAAATTTCACGAACTGACTTGTTGCAACTGTGGCATCCTATTACGGTACCACGCATTCAGTGAGATCTTTAGAACGACCCATTCATCCACAAATATTTGTGAAGGAAGACTGCATGGCTAGGTGGTTGATTTTATACACCTGTGGCAATGGGACTGAATGAAACACCTGAATTCAATGATTAAGATGTGTGGCCTAATACTTATGTCCATATAGTGTATATTCCGTCGCTGTCTGACGAAAAACTTGAATCTCCAAAAAACAATTTTTTGGGAAAACGAGCATGAAAACTCTTTCACATAAATGTAGTAAAAGTAACTCAAAGGGAAATGATTTACAATTAATTATGATTTAATTTGTAAAAATTTGTATCAGATGCAAGGATTAGCTGATGTAGCATTAATGTTAATGATCAACCAATTGTTTCGTCCAGCAAATGTTCACTATAATTAGTTAATTCTGAGAGAATGTTGTTATTTTCCTGGCCACAGAAAACGACTTTAAAATATAGTATTGTTCAAAGCATGTAACAAGATTGGAATGTTTTTGGGACCTTAATTAGTGAGTAGTGAACACAGCAACAATCTTAAGTGAATACAAACAACGGTTTATGGAAATAAGACAAAAGACTGACTAAATGCTATACACTACATTAACCTAAAACTTCTACACACGCACACAGTAAGCAAGATGTATGCAAGGTTAGAACCGTGAGATTATGGAGATTGGTGAAATATGACAGACCACTATAAGTAATACCAGTAAATCTTAACTTCATCGTTAGAGTAGGTATGTTAAGCTTAATATATCAATTTAGTGATGACTAAATTTAAGAAAGATATGCTCGCCTCTGTTGTTTCCCTTGCTTGAAGCAAACGTGAGAGTGAGTCCTTTTGAGTGCTGGATGGTCTCACTGAAGTAATGGTCTTGAGTATTTGGAAGAGAGAGTCTGGAGGATGGTCTGTGACTTCCTGGTGAAAATCAACTGACTGTCTGTTCTAAGTAGTGGCTTTTTGACCCATGGAATGGACACTCCTCGTGGGGTGTCTCAGCCAATCCTGGTGTTGGAGTTTTGGTGGGAAAGGGGGTTCTTTTATCTCTGGGACCACCCTCATTTGCATGTCATGTGTTTGTTTAATTTAGTATTCATTCTTATCCTGGTAGTACTGTGTATATTACTATGACAGCATATATGCCAATATTTGGGAAATGAGAAGCTGGATGCATTGATACCAGACATGCCATATCTAGTACTTGAGTAGATAAAGGTTTAAGCATGCATTAGTCATATTGCTAAGAATCATAGTAGCTTTAGGATTACAGGAGACATTGCATTACCTGAAATTACCCAGATATGACAGATACTCAAATCTACTCTAATATTAAGCATGCATAGAATATATATACTGTACATAGGAGTGTGTCTCTGTAATAATTAGTGGAGTGCAAAGTTTGTGTCCTGGCCTCCTGAGGGGTGGATTGTGTTTCTTTGATCCCTTGTTCTCCTGGTAAGAATGGCTCCAGAGCAGAGAGAGAGGTGTGTGTGTGGGCCAGATTGGACCATTTGCCCCAATAGTCCTGACATGAGGAGTCCGCTCTTTGATCTCTGGTCTGTGTGTCTTTGGGGCACCTTCCTTTTTGGGTGAGCTGGCTAGCTTAGGGGTGTTATATGAGTTGGCCATTTACAAGGCTCTAGGTGATGGCCGGGTTGCATTGATAAGCCTGGAACAAAGTCCAGAGAGGAAGATGATCTAATTTGCACTTCTTGGGTATGTTTGGCTCAGCAATTAAGTTGAGATGCCCTGCTTCGTTTTAATGAAGGGGCTTTGTTCTATAGATTAGTGGAGTGAGGGAGAAACTAATGTTGTCTGGTGAAGCCCTACATAAACAATCTTAAAAGATACTTATTAAACAGACAGCCTGATTAAACATCTTTTTTTTTAGGAACAATTCAAACAGTAGAGGTCATTCGGCACAAATCTGTCAAAAGTGGAGATACGTGTTTTTCATCTGACAGCAATGATTTATACAAATCACATGGTATATATTGCTTTATACTGTATATCGTTCATAATAACACTGTATATTTTAATCTACAACGAAAAAGCATGATGGTGCCATTCAGGGCTCGACAATAAGGACTGCCCAATGGCCCGGGGCCAGTGTGAGTCAGGCCAGTTGCTAGCATTGCCACTTGACCGACCGGGCCAGTGCTGAATTTAAAACATTAGTGCTAGTAACAAGTGTGAGAGCACAAAAATTCTTCTAACAAAGTCTTCTAACCGAGCACTAAGAGACGAGTGAGCGCAATTTATATTTAGCCTTGTGCGCAGTGCACAATAATTTGGATGCATGAGCGCACAAGAACGTCCAGACACAGAGCGCGCTCTCCTAGAACTGTGCTTGCTCTTTTCCGACTGTCTGAGCAGCAGCAATTACCAATGTGTAAAAAATAGCAGGGGAATTTTTTGTTATGTTGGTGAAATTTAGTAATCCACTCATAAGAACACAAGAAATCAAGAGTTTCTTTCTATTGGACTGTAAATCTCTGTCTCTCTGTGCAACGTAAATGCTGTTTAATGTGCATGCTCTCTCTTAGAAGGACAGAGCGCTAGATTTGTTCCCATAGTAAAAAAAAAAAAAAAAGCTTTTATCAAATTAATTTCCCTTTAGAGATGAAGTGCAGAATGAAACGTAATAACCTTAATTAAAACCTGGTTATGCACGTGCCTGAAAATCATGAGATCAGTATCCAAAATGTAAATATAAATTTAAGTAGGTAATATTTCAAACATTAATTCGACATAATGGCATTTGATATGAAAAGAAGCAAAATCACTTTTCAGCTGCAGTGTGAAGATGACTTTTTAAAACGGTCTACTTTGTATCATCCTCATGACACACCTGTTCCATGTCTCATTTCTGGACTGTATTGGTATTTTCTGTGCTTTGTGTATCAGTCAGTGTTGGTCTTGTTTGGGTTGTCTAATTTCATGTTTATATCCACATTCTTAATTAATATTAGGCCTAAAATCTACCTACTGTATATTACTCGTAACAACCGATTCGGTAGCAAGTTCTCCTCTCTCAGGGATTCTTACATTTATTACATTCAGCCAATAATCAAATCTTGAACTCGGTGACTAAATCTTTGTTCCTGGTTGTGAAAACATTACACAGGGCCCACAAGTTGACAGAATTACTTTTGTAATTGTCAAAATTGTCGAAATCCAGTGACGCTGGTAGTGACGATTCTCTCTGACCAATCAGTGATCTGCAGGATTTTGACATCACATTTAGTATCGGCTCGCTTGGAACCTCGACCGAGGTGGTACTAAAAAAAGTATCAGGTACCAGGTACTATCCACTGTGGAAAACCCCAAAAAAGTGAGCAGAGTTGAGTCGAGTTGTACCGTGCAGTGGAACAGTCCCATAAATGGGTGACTGAAAACTCATAATTTGCCCCACAGAACTTTTAAAAACACAGGACGGCAGAGGTTAATGTGAGGAATTAATGAAATAACTGTAAAGTGCTTAAATGGGGTTACATAAGGCATAAATCATATCTTGTAAATTAGGGGGAATAATAATACACAATAATATGTCATATAATAACATAAACGGTATATAAAATATTTTGCTTTGGACCCTTTTTTTTTTTTTTTTTTTTTTTTTTTTTAAAGCCATGATGGTAAAAACCATCGCAGGTAATTTTACATTATAGTGTTGGGGCCAGTGAAAAGTTTGTCAGAGCAAGTATAAATCTAAATTACTGGCCCGAATGGGTAAGTAGAAAAAATCCTAAGCGTTGAGCCCTGGTCATTTATACACAGGGTTGGGGAGTAATGGAATACATGTAACAGGATTACGTATTTAAAATACTAAATATCAGTAACAGTATTCCACTACAGTTACAATTGAAATCATTGGTAATTTGAATACAGTTACATTCAAAATGTATTTAGATTACTGAAGAGATTACTTTGCATTTTATTGTCATTTGTTTCATTTCATATTTAGTCCTTTCAGATGGAAAACATTTATACTTATAAATGATGCGATCCAAAGTGCATTTGAACAGCGGTGAAACACTTTCTTATGATGCGTTACATTCATACGAGCAGACAGAGAAGTTTGGAGCAGAAGAAACAAATCTTATTCTTGATGATAATTTTTGTGTTGTGTTTCTCTAAAAATGTACAAAAATCCTTAAAACAAGATTGATTTGATTTATCTTGTTTTAGAAACAATATTGCATTGCATTTTCAGAGAATGTATTTTTAACATGTATATTTTGTCTTTACTGGCATTTTTTATAGACTAAAGTGAAAAAAAATCTACCAGTGCTGAAGAAGTAATCCAAAGTATTTAGAATACATTACTGACCTTGAGTAATTACAAATTACATTTTACAGCTTGTATTCTGTAATCTGTAGTGTAATACATAATTATATAATCATAATCGTGTCGCAGGTAGTTAAGTCAGATCTTCTGTACTGAGATAACAACCTTCACGCTTTAAGCATAGGAGAGAGCGTAACGTTCAACTAGCATGTTACGAAAGTAAGCCACCGTTTGTGGATACCATACAAATAAATGGGGAGAGCCATAAACTGACACCTATCTGTCGCAAAATCATCCGAGACTTCTCTCATAAAACAGCAATTATTATAATAAACTCCAGTTCATTCCAAAAGGATTGTTAAACCATTAAATGTAAATGTTAATTAAACAATTTGCAGATTGGTGGACAAGCGGTCAGTTCATTTAGTGATATGTTTGTTTCCTCACAAAAGCAGTTTATTCAGCACACTGAAACATCTCCATAGACACCCATTCAAAAAGATAAACCATGGCTTTTATGGCCTCCTTGCTAGCGCACCTGACTCCCGGACCGCTTCAAATCCCACTCGGGCAGATCGAGTAGGACCAGTAACTCATGCTAACTGATTAGCTAGTAAAGCTAACATTCCACCCATTCAGTTCAATTATCCTACTAAACTAACATATTCAGTGCACTTCCCGTTATTATATCAAAATGTTGCATTTGGTGCTTTATAGCAAATGGATGATAATATCATATTTACTGACTGTATTTACAACCGTAGCTACAACAGAAATTAGTAAGACACTTTTGATCAGGCATTACAAACAGCTATCAATTGGGGTCCAGTGGGAAGCAGAATCCACAGGTGAACTGAAAAATGCATGACACTGGCAGAGAAGATTTTTAGTGAATATTAACTAAATCATTTCTTCACACCAATCTAAATCTTATGGCATTTGAAGACATGAAATATAGCACAGTGGTACATATCAATATATAGGGTCATATATACCACTTTTGTTATGGCTGTTTGGTGTTTTCTTTACCATTATTTGGAGCTTGACACACACATGATCACTATGAACTACTGTTGTATGGAGCTGTCTGAAGATTGTTCAATTTTTATGAGCTCCACAGGAAAAAAAATAAAAGCATACGAGTTTGGAATGACATGAGTGTGTGTGTAAATACTGACAGAATTTTCATTTTAGGGCAATCCATTGCTTTTAAGACTGACTAATGATTTATACAACCCACAGACTAGCCCATTTTGAAACTGTGTAATCTCTTGACTCTCTTTAGACCTTTTAATTATGGTCTCTGCTACTCTGTGTGAATCTGTATATCCCTACATGCATCAGAAACTGCACCTGAGTGAAGATGTAGCAGGAGCGACCTTCATGGCAGCTGGAAGCTCCGCCCCCGAGCTGTTTGCTTCTGTAATTGGTAAGACACACATACAGGTTTTTGTACAAGCATTAGTCATGTGCCAACAGATGCTGGTCATTACAACTCATTGTCTGCAGGTGTATTTATTACACATGGAGATGTGGGGGTGGGCACCATTGTAGGCTCAGCCGTGTTCAACATCCTGTGCATCATCGGTGTGTGTGGGATTTTCGCCGGACAAGTGAGTCTTTTATAGCTTTGCTCAATCTGAGCTGCTGTCAACTTTTGACCTTTCATGGTTTCTTTGGAGCGTTGCAGTGTAAAATGGAAATTCCTCTCTTGATTTGTTTTCTTATTTCAAAGAGTGGAAACTATAAAGGCAAAATGTTCTGTAAAATGAATGTAGTTCTACCCACATACAGGAGTTGGTGACTAATGACTTTGGTTACTGTATTGAGATTCAAGCAAGACCTTTTTATAAACACATTGCTGTGATTATATATGTCTTTTGATAAATAAAACCTTCATTTGGTTGTCTTAAGCATACAAGGACATGTTATCCTTTCTTTACCAAACCAATGGAAAAATGGTTTCTTGTTTTGAGTGCTCTCCTCTCTCTCCACAAGGTTGTTTTTCTCACCAAGTTTTCCGTGTTCAGAGACTCCATCTACTACATTTTTTCTGTGGTCGCACTTATTGCAGTAAGTGTCATTATGTGTGTGATGTATTATTGATGTATTTCCTCAAATCCAATTGGATGAGCGATGTGCATTCATCATTCATTTTGATTTAGTTCACGGATTCATTCAGTGACAATTTTTAATGATTGCATATTTATGCCAGTCGTTGGCAACAAATAAAGGCCTTTTTTGTTATGTGTAAGTCATTCAATCATTGACGGATTCGTTTAAAATCTCAGTCAATCACCACAGAAACAATGAAAGTGAACAAGAATGATTCGTTCACTTAAAATATTAGTTCAAAAACAGATTAATTTACAATTGAGAACACTAGTTCAAAACAGCTCTTTGAGAGCAGTGCAGAAAGCGCTTTGTTTTATGTTTTGATGCTTTGATCGCTGGTGAAGAAGAAATGCACAACCAAATTGGCCAATTTTTTACTTTTTTGTTAAAATGTTGTATAAAATCAATATCACACAAACAAGAGTGCTGTTGTACTGTTTATCAGCACAGCAGTGATACAGGCACGAGATATGTTTCAACATCATAATTACGTCATAGCTGATACTATATTGTGCATTTTAGCACAGCTGGGAAGCTGTATTGACAAATCCAAGACCAGAACTGTCCATTTTATAAAAAAGAGCTTAAATAATTCCTCTGCATCTACTACTTTCAATCATTCAATGAAAATTTATACATGCTCTGTATATTTATTCCAGTTTATTTACGATGAGAAGATTGTGTGGTAAGTGAGCCTCACTCCGAGTAAAGTTATCCTGATTAGTTGAAGGCAGAGATTATGTTCTGATTGACTGTCACCACCTCTGTTCCTGCAGGTGGGAGAGTCTGGTGCTGATCATCATGTATGTTGGCTACATCATCATCATGAAGTGAGTCCTCCTCCAATGTGTACACTCACTTCCAAATCCAAACACAGTGCACAGACCAACAAACAGTACATAAAATTTACGCTGAGAACATACCCAGTGGAGTACTACAGCCATGGCCAAAAGAATTGGCAGTGACATAAATTTGTGTTTTGCATAGTTTGCTGCTTCAGTATTTGTTGATTATTTTTTCACTTGTTTCTATGGTATACTGGAAAATAATGATACACGTTTCATAAGTTTGAAAGGCTTTTATTGGCAAAAACATTCAATATATGCAAATAGTCAATATTTACAGTGTTGGCCCTTGTTCTTCATAACCTCTGCAATTTGCTCTGGCATGTTGGATATCAGATTCTGGGCCAAATCCTGACTGATGGCGATCCATTCTTGCCTTATTAGTGCTCAGAGTTGATCACAATTTGCAGGCTTGTGCTTGTCCACTTGCCTTTTGAGGATTGACTACAGGTTCTCTATGGGATTAAGATACAGGGAGTTGCCTGGTCACAGATCCAAAATTTCAATGTAATGATCTCTGAGCCACTTCATTATCACTCTTGCCTTGTGACATGATGCTCAATCATGCTGGAAGATGCACAGATCATCACCAAATTGCTCCTGGATTGTTGGGAGAAGTTGCTCTTGTGGGAAGTTTTGATGCCATTATTCATGGCAGTGTTTTTGTGCAGAATTGTGAGAGAGCCCACTCCCTTGGATGAAAAGCAACCCCACACATGGATGGTCTCGGGATGCTTCACTGTTGGCAAGACACAGGACTCATGGTAGCGTTCACCTTTTCTTCTCTGGACAATCGATTTTCCAGATGTCCCATACAGTCGGAAGGGGGCTTCATCAGAGAAAATAACTTTGCACCAGTCTTCTGCTGTCTAATCCTTGTACTTCCTGCAGAATTTCAGTCTGTCCTTGATGTTTTTCTTGGAGAGAAGTGGCTTCTTTGCTGCCCTTCTTGACACCAGGCCATTGTCCAAAAGTCTTCACCTCACTGTGCGTGCAGATGCGCTCACACTAACCTGCTGCATATATTGAGCAAGCTCTGCACTGGTGGTGACACCATTCCGTTCCTGACTCCTCAGGAGGAGACAGTCCTGTCGCTTGCTGGACATTCTGGGACGTCCTGCAATTGAACCTCTCTCCTTGAAATTCTTGATGATCTGGTAAATGGTTCTTTCAGGTGCAATATTCTTTGCTGCAATTTCCTTGCATGTGAGGCCATTTTTATGCAAAGCGATGATGGCTGCACGTCTTTCTATAGAGGTAACCATTGCGAACAAGATTATTCTCTTGGACCAGGAAGCAGATCATGTGAGCTCCACTGTCTGCACTCCCATTGGTATTTGCCTGATTGTTTCACTTTGCTTAGCTTTGTGACATTGACGGGGATCTCTGATGCCCATTTTGCATCCAATCACCAACTACCCTTAAAATTTTGACTTTTGTATTTGGAAAATTTACACATTAGCATTTAAATTTTTGTGTGTGTACACAGAATAGCCACAGCATTAAAACCACATGCCTAAATATTGTGAGGGGGACCCCTCCGTGCCATGGATGATTGCACCAACAATCATCCATGCGATTTATCTAATCAGCCAATTGTGTGGCTGCAGTGCATACAATCATGCAGATATAGGTCAGGAGCTTCAGTTAATGTTCACATCAATAATCAGAATGGGGAAAAAAATGTGATATCGGTTATTTGGACCGTGGCATGGTGACATAAATGGTCACCTTTTCTTTAGATTTCTCCCCCTGAAATTTTTTTTTTTTTTATAAATGTTCCAAGTTCAGCTCAATCAACAGCATTTTAACACACTAATATCATGTTATATGTATTCTGTAGTGCTTGGGTCATTATTAATATGGTGACAAACATGTGCCTTAAATTTTCATTCAGGAAAAAGATTTCAAATAGTGAAGAAACCCCATTTAAATGCATCTTTCTATAACCTAACCTTTTATTAAATAATATTAAATGGTTTGACTATATATTGTTTTAAACATTTTTTTATAGAAAATATATATTTGTCAATTGCCTGAAAAATATGGTGCACCATATCTATGTGTATTTTAGTTATTTGTTTATTTTTTTTATTAATTTTGTTTTCTTAGGCCAAACGATCATTTAAGAGTTTTATTCCCTTGATTTAATGTCATTGGTGTTATCAATGTTAAAAACATGTATTTTAAGTTGTGGAAAAGAACTTCCATGGTCAAAGATCAAAGGAAGAAGAGTCAGTTGTGTATGTTTTGTGATGCTATTGACACTAGGGAAGTCCCGATCTGCTTTTTTGGCCCCTGATCCCGATTTGATATTTAAATATTAAATATCTGCCAATACCGAGTCCCGTTACAATACTTGAATTTGCCTAGATAATAGAGCTGCAGACTTTTTTTTTTTTTCTTTTTTTTTTGTTTACAAAAATAACTAAGTAAACAAAGTAACTAAAAGATGTCTTCAGCTTAATGCATTTAACTTAGTGCAACCAGCATTTAAAACACACATATGAAATCAACTTCTACTTAGAATGGTGTAAAAACTTATTTTAACTTTAATATTCAGGTACAAAAATAAAGTTCTGTATGGATGAATAGAAATCTTACATACACTTACAAATGGTGTAAACAGCTCGACTTGAACAGTCACAACAAAAAATTATACTATAAAAACGAATTCAAAATTTCGCAATTCCACTTAAAAGTGGCGTAAACAGTTACTCTTGAACAGGCCCAAGATCAAATAATGAAACTATTAATAGTTCTGTTGTCAATATCAAAATGTCATTGTGACATACTGACAACCAGTAAAAACCATGAAAGCATCACACACACCGCAGAGATACATTCAAAAATAAGACAAATATATTCATAACAAGCTCTAAAACTGCTCCAGTGAGAAATCATTCATGTCTATGGCAAAATCATCATTATTGAAGGTTAAACCTTAGACCAACATTAAACTGATTTAAATTGGGATGAGTGACAGATGAGATATTGAGAGCACCTGAAGTGTGACACAGAGCGCTCGTGTTAAAGAGAGTAAAGCTAAAAGCGTTCATGATTGCTCAAACAGTCTCACTCAACACAACGTCTGATTGTCACAACTCACGTCGTGTATTTCATGTTTATTTGTTGTTTAAGTTGTTTTTAAACCTGTTAGCAGCCTCTATATCCTCTTCCTGTTCACCGAGCAATGAGTCCGAATAACTACCGTAACAACTCTAGAAAATCGGGAAATTATTATTCATACACATGTCATTCTCACACGTTTTTAAAAACAAACCGGCATATTCATCTCAATTACATCATGTCTGAAAGTTTAAATTCGTGAATGTTTAGAATTGCCAACAACTCACCGTCCAGAGGCCATTCAGTCATGCTTCAAGCGCTGAGCAAGCGCTCATTCATTAGAGGAGCTGTGTGTATGTGTGATTGCAAAAAAGATCGGCTCTAAATCTAGGCACGAACGGCCGATTTAAGACGAATATTGGCTGATTTTGATTGGCGGCCGATCGATCGAGACATCTCTAATTGACACCATCTTAGAAATGTAATCTTTTACGAGAATTTGTCACTGGTGTCATCACAGTTGTTACAACCCTTGCCTCATTCTTAAAACAAAATGAAGAATAAAAATCAAGTTCTCATTTATGAATAAAAATGTCAATATGAAAAGTTTACCCACAGCTTTTTTTGGTTTTGAGATCTGGACAAACAAATTTTAATTTAGAAATCATAATCAAAGGTTTGCCTCGATGCTTTTCAGTGTTTAATCGCAGCAAAACAGTCAGCATACTATGTGTATATTACTATGTTTTATTTGTAAAGTTTAAAAGTACTAAAGGCATACAGGGGAAAAAATGGCATCACTAGTCAGAAAATAAACAAATAAATGGCCAATGAATAATAATTTTTTATTGTCTGAAGAAAACAAAATATAGTTTTACCTTGTCGGTTAGTTTTCTTTATTTTTAGGAAGGTAGTCCCGTTAATAATCAAACTAAATTACAAACGTGATTACTGAATCAAATGCATAACTTGACTGTAATATCATTTTTTAAATATACATTTTCTATTATTTTCTATTAGTATTGCAATGCACTTTAATTAATAGGGTTTATTGTTTTGTTGTTGTTTTTACGGTTACTTTCACTTTCAGTCGTTATTGTTCTTGGGAGGCATTTCAGTTGGTACACAGCTGCCAATAACACACAAACAATTAGCATCGAACAAAACAAATTATTTTATTAGCCATTTATAAAAGCAGGCATTACTGCTGGAATAAAATCAATAAAATTTGGATCTTGAAAACTCATAACGTGACCAGGGACATCCATCTGCACAGATGATTAAATTAACCTTCAGTTAATTTATTTGTTTACAAGATGATAAGAGCGAGCTTCTCAAGAGAAAAGACGTGGTTATCAGTGAACTCAAGATGCTTTACGTTAGACGTCGTGATGTCACTTTGGTCTTAATGATTGTCCCGGTATGTGTGTGAATGCGAGCACTGATTATGGGAAAGCTTTTGCAGTGTGAATTAACAAATTATGCAGTCCCAGAACAGCCGGAATGTCTTCTCCTGGGAATAATACCAGGATCTCTGTGTGAAAGGGGCTTAAGAGAGACGAGGCAGTTTTTTGGTGATAAACAACATTATGCCACAAATGCCACTGATAGAGCTCAAATTGAATCTGGAACATTCCTTTTAATTACCTTTTTGGCAGTTCGTTGAAAAAAAATAAATCCTCACATGATTTCTTAAGTACAACTATTCCATCTAGTTAGGGATAGGACCTAAGACTGTAATAAAGTATAGCTTGTCACTGGTTGAAATTACATGTCAAGTACCTAGCTACAGTGTGAAAGTACTTATTACCCTTGAGCTAAAAAAGTGTTCAGGTTTTCTTAATTTTGTATTTTTCCTTTTAAGGTTTAACACTAGCCTGCAGAACTACTTTGCGGGGAAGGAGGATAAGGGCGTATCCAACGGTAACACGGTCACCAGCGAGATGGAAGATGGTAATGCATGTTATGAGCAGTTTTGGGATGATCCATCCTGGCCATTACTCAGTCGAGGACTAGGTAAGGGTAACTAGACAGGCTTCCTCACGGGCTAACAACTAACACTCCCCGTAATCAAGCAGCATCTTTAATAATTTCTCTTTCAATTAATGCCATCTATATTTCTGCTGTTTTGAGAAACCTATGCCAACCGCACGCTCTCTGAAAGTATAGCCAACTGACATCTCTTATGAGAGGCTGACACTTTGCTTTCCTGCTATGTAACTGCGGTGCGATTTCTGTTTCAGAGCGCACCTCTTGTGTATCCTTTAGTGCAGCTCTAACCATTGTGCTGCGTGGTGACATCCCCCCCCCTGCTGAAGCCTGTCTGTTTAGCCTTACTAATTCTGCCCTGGCTCCTAACTTATCGTGTGTGTGTGTGTGTGTGTGTGTGTGTGTGTGTGTGTGTGTGTGTGTGTGTGTGTGTGTGTGTGTGTCTTATTCCAAGTGCCATGTGATAATGTCCTGCAAGTCGATTTGAAAATTGTATCTGTCACTGTGCATGTATGATAAGGTTTGTATTCATATATGGTGAGGTTTAGTGAAGATATCCTACCAGGACAAAGGCAGGTGAAATACTGATATGTTAAAGGAATAGAAATATTCTGTCATAATTTACTCACTCATGATGTTGTTCAGGCATGAAGCTCTGAATGGCGCAAACTGATAGGTTCTTTAAACTTATTGTCTATTAGCCAATCAACTTGCCTAACATTTGAATTTGCTCAGTTTAAGTAAGTCGGTTTTAATAAGGTGTGCTGAGAAGGTTTTCTCTGAAACCTTCCACCTCCCCAGCTCCACTGTCTAGATCCGCTACATGGTGATTGTATTTATTTCTCATTGTGTGGCAGTGTGTCATATGTGTTTGATGCAGCATGTCTGTGTATGTTCTAGCAGTAACAAGTCTCTGTACTTGCTCTGCATCAGCAGCGTAGCAGATTTAGTCCATCAAGACCAACATCCTATCAATACCACATTAACATGCTAAAGCTTCAGCAGGCTTGTGCTGTTTAGCTTGTGTTAAACTTGCATTGTTTAGTGATAAAAACAGTGATTTGCTATTGACTGCCATTATATTAAAAAGTCTGACCGGTATATTGAGCTCCTTTTGTGTTCTGCATAAGAAATTAATATGGGTTTGGAAAAGACGAGGGTGACTGAATTAAAATTTTGGGGTAAGCTATTCTTTAATATTCTGGATTAAATACAGCTCAATCTACTGACCGTATATGTGGGCATTAGAACCGCAGAAAATGATTTAGATTTTTTGGGATTTGTCCCTCAAGTGGAAAAACAATAATTCTCTTACAATGGAAGTCTATGGGACAAGTACAAGGATACATGTAAAGCTAGTATTTTTAAGATGGTCATGCCATGAGGATTTTCATTGATCTTTTGACATATGAGGTCATTGTACTATTAAATACATTGTGATAACTCTCTTGCTCAGTTGTGGAGGAGGAAGCGGGGGCCTGATAAATAGTCGACTTCAGACTTTAATTATCAACACTTAAGTGACAGGCTCAAAAATGTTTGCTTTTCAGCTTAACAAACACTCACATGAACACTGAGTGCGTATCTCTCTCCTCCAGTGGTCTGGACTGCCCTTATATCCCTCTCCAGCTCTCACTGCTACATAAAACAGCTTACCTCTCTTCCTCTCCCGGCCTCGCTCTCCACAGACGTCGCTCGGCATAGATCCCCATCGCCCTGTCACCCATGAAAACACTTATTTTGAGTAAAGATACCAGAAGAGACCTGACATGAGCTTTACTCAAGCCCAAGAAATGCAAGCACACACACAACAAACACACACAAACAACTGTGCCTATGGTTGCACAAGTAATAAAACAAAGGGTACAAAAAGAGAAAGTAATATGAAATATATACCCAAAAAAGACCTACAAAATATAGAGTATATAATTTAATGTATCTGTAGATGTTAGTAGTTAGTCATCCCCGTGAATGCCTGGCCAATAGAAATGGGCCATTAGATGGTTCAGTGTTTTTTTTTTCGAGTTGTATCCTCCTTTGAGTGTCCTGTGTCACTCAATACAACCAATCATTGATAATCGAAAAATACGGGTGTGAGAGTGAAATGTCTGGCTGGAGGTATTGACAAGTCACTTGCACTTGATCGAAGGTGTGCCTAAGGGTCTCATCTTGTATTAGCTCTAGAGGGATATCCCCAGCAGAGAATCCTCTAAGGGCTGGGGAAGCCGAAATCCCCCAAACCCCCCCCCTGCATCCTCGAAGAGCAAATATATGGCCCTGACCCTGGCAAACAGGGACCGGATGATAAAGAGCTGCTGCGGTCACTATTGTGCGACTACATTATATTTGAGATGTGACAACAGTCCTTAGGAGAGCTGCCGAGTGGAAGGATCTCACCTATAATGGCCAGAAGATCCATATGTTCCCAGACTTCACTCCGAGGTGGCAAAGCGCAGAGCAGCGTTTATCAGAGCCAGAGAGCTACTTTGGGACAAGCCAGGGAATGTTATTCCCAGTGAAGTTAAGAGTGACTTTCAATTGCACAGAGACTGTTCACCGACATGAGAAAAGCCGAAGAGTTTGCCGAGCCCCACTTTGGTACTGGCCTAAAGGATACAGACAGCAGCAAAGCTGTTCTTGGGTGAGGAATAATAGGAGAGTGGTAAAAAGACTATTTTTCTTTGTATAAATGTTCGGTTCTATAGGGTCTGTTTACTGGACCGTTTGACAAATAGCCAATGAGGTATGTTCTTTCTCATAGGGTCCCCCCTTCCCCTCCTTTTTTTCTTTTATCTATTTTTTCCAACAATTATTGATTTCAAAATGTTTGTTATTGATTTCAAAATGTATGCCATTTGCAGGGCTGTCTTAAGCTTCTATTATTAGAAGTCTTTAGTGAGGGAAGTTTGCATAGTGACAGTTCATGTGAATGTGTGCTATTGTTCTTGGATTTATTTATAACTTCCTTAGTGGGTCGTGCCTTTGTAGGTTAAGGTTGTGCCTTTGTATAGGCAAGACATTGAAAATGTTAAAGGGAGGGCAGCTCTCTCTATGTGACCATTTATTTCACAATGATGGGGTTCATAATAGCCTGGTACAAGCCTACATTATGCAGGATAATAATAATATAGGGCAACTGGAGAAGGGGAGTTAACGTACTGTGGTTACTTGGAATGTTAAAGGATTAAATCAACCAGTTAAAAAGGGAAAGGTTCTGGCACATTTTAAGACAGTACCTTATCCTAAAAGTGACAGTTTTTCTTTAAGAAACACATCTAAATAAAAATGAATATATTAAGCTAAGATGTAGGTAGATTAGTCAAATTTACCATGCCTCGTGTGCAGTCAGATCAAGAGGAGTGGTCATACTATTCAGAAAGGGCACACCATTCATTCACAAGACAACAATTTCAGTTGCATTAAGAGCCTACTCTTTCCATTCTAATGTTCATAATGTATGTACTCATATTGAATATTTCTTGATGGATGCTAAATTAGTCACTTGCAAATACGGTCAAGTATCACGATAAAGTGATTTTCAGATCACGCTCCTCTTTCATTCTCTCTAAACTTGGCTAATTTACCTCATTGTGATAAATTATGGAAACTTGACCCACAGCATCTAAAGGAAACAAAATTCTGTGTCTTTCCAAAAGATCAAATTTCCTTTTTCTTGAGATGAACGATCTTCCTGAAACATCCCCTTCAATACTGTGGAGAAACTTTGAAAGGTTACATCAGGGGTTGTATTTAATTTCAGGCTGCAATAAAGAAAAGGAAAACGTTTGAATTGGCTGATCTGGAATAACAAATTAATCGTTTGGATAAAGAAAATGCTGTGCACCCATCCATAGAGATTTATAAGATGATACTCTCTTTAAGATGTAATACAATCAGATACGTTCGTTTTGGACCATATAACTAGGGTACTCTTATTTACACAACAAACATTTTTTGAATTTGTTGAAAAACCTCAAATTATTGGCTAGACAACTTAGGAAGTTAGAAAGCTACCATACTTTAAGCAAAGTCAGAGAATGATGAGATATTAACATCTTAAAGATATCAATAGCCAATTTAAACAATTTTATTAAGAGTTATACTCCTCCAGGCCTTAAATGGTGACTTTGCCATAAATAACTTTTTGAATAGTTGTGATCTTCCTACTTTAGCACAGGAAGATCGTGACTTCCTAAATACAGAACTCTCAATTTCAGAAATACAAGGTACTATTAAATTAATGAAATTCAGAAAGGCCCCCGGACCAACGGATATCCCAGTGAGTTTTACAAGGACTTTAGTGATGATCTTTCACCCTGTCTATTCAAAATGTATACCCAAGCGAATGCTGTTGGCTCTTCACCTCCTACCTTAAATGAAGCTATTATAACAGTAATACCTAAAAAAGGGGAAAGATATTGTGGAAGCAGGTAGCTATAGGCCAATTTCACTCCTGACATGTGACCAAAAACTTTTGTCTAAAACTTTGTCCATTAGACTTAATTCTATAATCTGTAAACACATCCACCCTGATCAGACAGGATTTATTCCAAATAGGCACTCCTCCTCGAATATGAGATGTCTTTTTAACATAATCTACTCTTGGAGCACAAATGTAGACCATTTGGTTGTTTCTCTTGATGCAGAGAAGGCTTTAAACCTACAAGTGTGGCCTTATTTCTTTGCAGTTTTGAGTAAATTTGATGTGGGTGTTATTTTTGAAAAGTGGATAAAATCCTTTATTGTAAGCCATGTGCGAGAATTCTTATTAACAGATTGCTCTTTCCACCCTTTCAATTAAAGAGAGGCACCAGACAGCGTTGCTCTATCTCCTTTACTCTTTGCCTTGGCTCTTGAGTCTCTAGCACAAGTAATTCGCTCTGATCCCAATATATATGGATTTAGCACAAAGGATATAGTAAAATCTCATTACATGCTGATGATATCCTATTATATCATACCAAGCCTCAGTCTGCTGTTTTATCTTTCCTTGTATCCCTCTCCAGCTCACACTGCAACACAAAACGGCTGTTAGAGATAATTTCCCACAGGTGACAATCCTTACCGCTCTTCCTCTCCCAGCCTCGCTCTCCACAGACGCACCTCGGCCATGCCCCCATCTCCACAAACATATTGTACGTTTCAGAACTCAAAACTTCCTCCTTACAGAAAAAAGAGCATTTGTTGAAACCAAGCTGCCAAAACGACTCGTTCTCCACTTCCTCCACATTGTGATGTCACACTGTGGTAGACATTTGCATCTAACCACCTCCACAACAACATATCAATGCCTATCACTTCCATAGCCCACCGAGTAGAGGTGAGCAGTGAGATGGCAAGGAGAGAGAAGGTTAGTCAAAAGCAGTGAGCCAATCAGAACAGTGGGTGTTTACGGTCAAGTCTTAAAGGAGAATCAGCACAAAAACAGAGCGTTTCTAACAGAGTCAGAATGAGGGTGGAAAATGATCATGCTTTACAAATATACGACTGTATGTTTTGTTTTTTTGTGCTAAAAACTACCTCAAGGAGCATATTAAAATAATAAGATATGGCATGACCCACTTAAACACTTACATGAATTTCTCACGAAAGTGTTTATTTCAACTGTAGTCTAAATTTTCCATTTGAGGTGGGACTACAATTATAGGCAGAAGAACTTAATTGGTTATGCATTACTAGCATAGTGTCTGTGTGTGTTTGTGGGGGGGGGAGTTTTCCCCATTTAAATAGTGAAAGTGATAGTTTTAAACATTCTTTCACAGTTACTTTATATTTTGTGGTACTCGAGCATGTCAAAGATGTATTTTTTATTTTTGTTGAATGACAGTATCCCAAGGGGCTCAGATGTAGGACTACTGTCTGTCCCAGCGGGGAATCAGTCTCTCATTGACAGTCATGAGCTTTAATTGAAATTTCAGGCATATCCTTTGGCTTTTCAGTGTTCATTTCTCTTCAGATATAGAAGTGTGTGTTCGTTTCCTGATCGTTTCAGTGCACATTATGAAAATAATTTTCTTTAATCTGTATTTTTGTCTTGTTTTCCATTAAAAGTACACACATGCTTAAAAAAAGAAGCACGTGTGCTTTTCAATTGACTTCAAAAGCAAATTTGTTTAAGGTATAGATGAAATTACTCTGACGTCATGTTGACACTGGCAACCATGCTTCCGTGTTCTTTTGAAAAGCAGATTTCAGTGGTGGATTTGGGCAGAGCTGCAGCTTTAGATAATGTTTTAAGTGTAATGTAATGTTTGTTAATGTTAATACAAGTTATTATAAAGGGATAGCTTTGGTTTACTTTGACGAAATATACAGTTCTTTCTGAACTATCTGCAAAACATGTTATAGCATCTTTCAATATGCCTGTTATGTAACAGATTGATGAATGCACATCCTCACACATATAACACACTTCTAAAGCTGAGAAATGTGTCATAAAATTGAAAACTACCATCAGACATGCAAAATATTTTACTGCTTAAATTATTGAGCCACATACAGTTAATAATAATATTTGACTTCAGGATCATCATATTCACTATTAAAAGTTAAGAAAAGCCATTTTTGATTGAATTTATTTTGAATATAGTAAGTAACTTGATCAAAAACACCATTTTAGCAGTATGACATTATTTTTATTCAGTTATTCTTTCACAAACAGTAGCCTGTGCGCTGTGATGAGACGGGGACACGGTTAAATTATTCCTGTTAGATCTTTCATGGGTCTTGTTCGTATAATATCAGGTCATATTTTGCCTCATATCCGTCACAGTGGTTGCACTGCAGTGGCTTTTCAAGTAAATGTTATTTTCAGGACGTTTCGATATTTTTCTGGAAAACAAGACACTTACTGACTAGGAAAATTGCTTAATATTGCAGTGCAATTGTTGTAGTTATTGGGATCAAATGTTTGTCTCTCATGGTAGATTTGTTGGTTTGACAGGTATGTTTGTGTGTGTGTGTGTGTGTGTGTGTGTGTGTGTGTGTGTGTGTGGGTGTGTGTGTGTGTGTGTGTGTGTGTGTGCGTGTGTGAGCGTGAATGCCATGTGAAGATGCACTTACCAGCTCTGTTTTTCCTTCATGTTCATAGTAAAGCCTAGTGAAACATACACTCGGGGGTCTGTGGTGATGGTGGATGAGATGATGAATTCTAGTCCTCCGCACTATCGCTTCCCTGAGGCTGGCCTGAGGGTCATGATCACCAACCACTTTGGACCCAAGACACGTCTGCGAATGGCAAGCCGCCTCATCATCAATGAGGTAGGAACAAACACACTTCACGAAAGAACAAGAAACAAGAACGCCTTGGAGGAAATAAAACCGTAAGCTATGTTCTAGGTACTTGTTTATGGCCATTTGTATATAAAAAATCAGAATGAACAATTATTCCACTAAGTAATAGTTATGTAGACTAGCTGTGGGCTGTTCATGGTTTCCATGCAATATAGCAACTTGTTGCATTAAAGTCAAAATGAAATCAATATTGGGATAATGGGATAATGAACTAACCTTTATGTTGTTCCAACCCTGTATTACTTTTTCATTGAACACAAAAGGAAATGTTAGGCAGAATGACAGCCACGGGCACCATTCACCTTCATTGTATGGAAAAAACAATGCAATGAAAGTGAATATATAATTCTGATGGATGAATTCAAGACCAATCCTTAACCTCCTGAGACCCGAGCGTGACTGATGTATGCATTTTCCATTCCCATTTTTGATTAGTAGCCCCTAAGAAACATGCAGAGAAATCAAAAATGTGTAGTTTGACATTGTGAAATTTTAAATACCAAGCTCTTGAAAGTCCTTTTTTTTCCCCCCCAAGTTGTTTGTTTCCAGGAGTGTTGGTAATTCATGTTTGAGACGTTACAGACATTACATCAGAAATTTCAATATATAATTCTGATTCAAGGTAATGGCCAGCAAAACTTTCCAGCTTTTGCATCATTGACCCTCAATGTGATAATGAACCGTGAAAATAGGATATTTTAAGGAAAATGAACCTATAGTCCATGTATGTGGTCATTGTGTTTGACAGCATGCCGTTTCACGATAGATCAATGAAAATTTTTAATGGCAAATCAGATGTAACTAGAGACTCTACTCTTGACTCGAACAGGATTTAATCTAAAAATTTAATGAGGCTTCTAACAGATATGAGGCTTCGTTTCCCCCAAAGACAAACTCAGCTGAGATCAGTGCCATGTTTTTTCACATGAATAGGTGCATCGAAAGTTGAACCCTTTAATGAGTCTAGAGTCACCTGAACTGAGATCAGTCGGTTTAAATTAAATGATGCATAGCTTACAGCAAATCCAAAACATAATATCCACACATGTGGATGTGGGGTCTCAGGAGGTTAAAATTTAGATTGTGTTGAATATCCTCTTTCCCTCAAATGTCACATTATGGAAGTAATATGTCTTTTAAATGCAAACTGCGTTTTCATAGTATTCAACTGATTTACAGTCACATATGTGTGTGTATACCAGCTATTTTACAATGGCTTTGAATGTGGTTAATGTATTTAGAATTTAGAGTCGGTACTATCTGTTTTATAATAGAATGTATTTAACACTGGAAACCCAGAGACTGGATTATAAACCTTAGTTCAGAAGAGCTTATGGACCAGCCTTTGTTGGTTGCCTCAGCACTGTGGAGTTTTCACACCATGTAGCCCAGTTCTGAGTGTGAGGCTTATTAAACAGTTTCTATAAATATCCACTGCCTGACGCTCAAAGAATGGTGTTAGAAATTAAACCCCCACCACAAAGACTACTGAGGAATCTGATAGAGACATGTCAGCTAGTTAGGAGAGAAATGAGACTGGGAATGGTGTTACTACATTCAAAATAAATTCAAAGACATAATTTTAGCAGTATCATCGATATGATTATCATTTACAGTACTTACCCTCATGGCATCTCAGATGTTTATGTCTGTCTTTTTCTAAACACAGATTTTCAAAATAATAATATTTAAGTCGGTTACAGGTGAGAACTGAGCAAAATGTAACTTATATTTCACAGTAAATCTTGATATCTGCAGTCTTATTTGGCGATCATGATTTCAAGCTCGATTACACTTCCTAGCACCATCTAGCCCTCTGCGCATGCGCCAAGCAAGATTGTACCCAGAGCCTGCAATGGCAAGTTGTACAGTTTGTTCTCACCCAAATCTGATTGGATCACTTCAGAAGACAGATTAAACCACTGGAGTCATATGGATTATGTTTATGCAGCCTTTTTGTGCCTTTTACTTCATAATTGTGACAACAAGCAGCACTTCAGTAGTAAATACTGTTTTTAAAAATGCTTCCACTCTTCCTATCTGCCATTGGTCAGACCATTGGTTAAGCCTACAGTGTTTAAACAGCAATGTTTTTAAAGCTCCACAGAGCACACTTTTTTGGGAAATCGACCTAGAAAAATGGCTGAGTGAGCATATTAAGCTGAGATGGGAGAAATAATTTAAACCAGAAAGTTTGTGGTGCCTGAAATCTTTTTCTAACAATATGAATGGACAGGGAACAAATTAAGTGATACAGAAGTGTTGAATATGGTCCTTTGTGTGTCTCTATTGAACAGAGTCAGATTTTGGGTACGTTGATAAGTACATTTTGAAGCAGTTTCCAAGCTTTACTTGTTCTTTGCATACAGCAACAGCGGCTGGTGAAAACAGCTAATGGTGTTGATGTAGTGCTGGTGGCAGATAAGAAAGCTGACACTATGGAAAATGGCATTGTAATGGAGGAAAAGCTCACTGAGGAGCCGGAGAATGACATGTCATCTCCCTTCAGCCTGCCTGGTGAGAGGGTTTGACTTTTTCTCACATTAACACATTGAGTCTTTAACCTCATGCAGTGACACTGGTGCCATCTGACATCAAACCGAGTGCTGATCATAAACTCAAATGTCTTTTAACTGTTTTAGATGGGAGTTTATATCTGTTCTTGTGCAGTGCCCTGGCCAGCAGGGATTCCAGGGTCATGGAAAAGTCATTTTAAAATTGTCATGGAAAATATCTATGGTGAAATGTAACATTTTCAAGTCTTAAATATTTCATCAGCAATATTTATTTCTATAAAATGTGATCTCTAAAAAATGATTTATATATATATATATATATATATAAAACCTTAAACAGTATTCCCAAACGAATGGAAAAGTAATGGAAATGTATAGGTCAAAACATGTGGGATCCTTAAAAAAGGCTTGTAGAGATAAAGCAACGAGTTTTCGCTCTAACCATGACAAGCAAGGAGAAATTTTCATTATCATTTTGTTTTTTTTATATTTCTTGTGTTCTTGTGTAGCCCCACCCACCATGAAATACAATTGGCAAAAATCATCCAGTGACAAATTCTCGTAAAAGATTACATTTCTAAGATGGTGTCAATTAGAGATGTCTCGATCGATCGGCCGCCAATCAAAATCAGCCAATATTCGTCTTAAATCGGCCGTTCGTGCCTAGATTTAGAGCCGATCTATTTTGCAATCACACACACACACAGCTCCTCTAATGAATGAGCGCTTGCTCAGCCCTTGAAGCATGACAGAATGGCCTATGGAGGGTGAGTTGTTGGCAATTCTAAACATTCACGAATTTAAACTTTCAGACATGATGTAATTGAGATGAATATGCCGGTTTGTTTTTAAAAATTGTGTAAGAATTACATGTGTATGAATATTAATTTCCCGATTTTCTAGTCTTTACGGTAGTTATTCGGACTCATTGCTCAGTGAACAGGAAGAGGATATAGAGGCTGCTAACAGGTTTAAAAACAACTTAAACAACAAATAAACATGAAATACACGACGTGAGTTGTGACAATCAGACGTTGTGTTGAGTGAGACTGTTTGAGCAATCATGAACGCTTTTAGCTTTACTCTCTTTAACACGAGCGCTCTGTGTCACACTTCAGGTGCTCTCAATATCTCATCTGTCACTCATCCCAATTTAAATCAGTTTAATGTTGGTCTAAGGTTTAACCTTCAATAATGATGATTTTGCCATAGACATGAATGATTTCTCACTGGAGCAGTTTTAGAGCTTGTTATGAATATATTTGTCTTATTTTTGAATGTATCTCTGCGGTGTGTGTGATGCTTTCATGGTTTTTACTGGTTGTCAGTATGTCACAATGACATTTTGATATTGACAACAGAACTATTAATAGTTTCATTATTTGAACTTGGGCCTGTTCAAGAGTAACTGTTTACGCCACTTTTAAGTGGAATTGCGAAATTCTGAATGAGTTTTTATAGTATAATTTTTTGTTGTGACTGTTCAAGTCGAGCTGTTTACACCATTTGTAAGTGTATGTAAGATTTCTATTCATTCATACAGAACTTTATTTTTGTACCTGAATATTAAAGTTAAAATAAGTTTTTACACCATTCTAAGTAGAAGTTGATTTCATATGTGTGTTTTAAATGCTGGTTGCACTAAGTTAAATGCATTAAGCTGAAGACATCTTTTAGTTACTTTGTTTACTTAATTATTTTTGTAAACAAACAAAAAAAAAGTCTGCAGCTCTATTATCTAGGCAAATATAAGTATCGGATCGGGACTCTGTATCGGTGTTATTATTTAAATATCGGATCGGGATCACAGGCCAAAAAAGCTGATCGGACATCTCTAATATTTTTGTTAGTTTTGGGGTAATTACAATGTATTTTAGTTAGTTTTTACAATTATGTTAGAGCATAACTTTATTTATATTTCAGTTAAAAAAAAAAAAATTGTTTTCATTAAATTTTTCATTTTTGTTACAAATAACAATATTTAATATTATTTCAGTTTTGGAGATGGCATTTAAAAAAAATTAAGCTGTAAACGTGTAGCATCTGTAAGCTCAATGCATTGTTTATACAATTGAGAGTACTACACTATTATGATTAAATTCCATGCAGATCACATGATAAAGGATCTCCTTATTTATATTGTTTTGAGATTATGGACTTAACTATTCATTGACTTTGTTTAGAGTGGCTGTTATGCATTGTACGGGCATTTCTCATGTATGAGCTGTGCTTTCATCTAAGTGTTTGTGCTGGGCTGCCCACCAAGTGAACTTCTAAGTCACCAGGATTGGCTGGTCAAGTCAATGGCATGAACAAAACAATAAGCTTTTTGTGGAGCTATAATTTGTGTTCTCAATGACTGTAGGGGGCTGTATGGATCGAGTCAAGCTTTTCATCTCTTGGCCCATTTTGGTTCTGCTATACTTCACTGTGCCCAACTGTGCCAAGCCACGGTGGGAGCACCTCTTCATGCTGTCCTTCTTCCTCTCCACACTGTGGATAGCCATCTTCTCCTACTTCATGGTTTGGATGGTGAGTACGTGTTTGTATGTACTCTGGTTGTGCTAAATACATGAATAATACCTTAAATCATTGGCTTGTTGAGAGGTTTGCTATTACTTTCCTAAATCATCAGACTTGCTGTATGTATGGGATCAAAATCCCATCAAATGTATTGCGATTACGGATCCAAATATAATAAGCGCATAAATAAATAAGCGCAGATCAAAAAATAACAAGCATGAATCAAAAATATATTAACACTTAAAATATGCAGCAAAAAAAATAAAAATTTAAAACTTAAAGCAAAATCATTAGAATTGCAAGCAAAATCATGTTTTCCTTGGTTATATTATTGTTTTTGTGTTCTCAATTTCCGTTAACGCGTGTATCGAGTAAGCTGAATTTATTTAGCAGAGTCTTTAATTTAGGCATTATTTATTGTTTGTAGGTTATCAGAAGAATCAGCATCAGCTTTATTGCCAAGTATGCTTACACATTCAAGGAATTTGTCTTGGTGACAATACAATACAAAAACAAGACAGATAATTATAAAAAAAAAAAAAAATTATACAATGTTATTAGCTGTATTTCTTAAAAAAACAAGGCTGTGTTGGTGTGGATGTTTGATGCATGTTTTTACCAGCTGTACCAATGTAGTCGCGAGTTCAGAAACCAACTTGACCGACACAAAGACCCATTGCAATACTGATGAATATAGAAATGCTTGCATATAATTTGACTTTTTTTTTATTATTATAAAAAATCTAAAGGTTGTGCATTATTGCTGACACCTACATGCACACTTTGGAGTTGGTTGTGTGCCTGTAAGTCATTTGCTTCAAATGTTATTGAAGTTGTATACTCTGTTATGGAAATGGTTGTAGATGTTTTGGATATGTATGCTCCAATGTTGTCTGTAACTTTAAAGGCAGTCCCTAAATTTGCGACTTTTGTGAATAAAGAATGCCCAACATCATGCCAACTTTACGCTTGGTCACTTGTTTCTGTTTTCACTCCAGTATCGTGTAAAAAGAAACTACATGTAGCCATGTCAACGATGCCAACGTCAGATCAGTACAAAACAGCACATTCAGAAACATGGAAAAGCAGATCAAATTGGGTTCTGAACTTGCGACTTCATTGGTACAGCTAGTAAAAACATGCATCAAACATCCACACCAACAAAGCCTTTTTTTTTTTTTTTTTTAGAAATGCAGCCAATAACCTGCAAACAAGGAAGTCTTAAATAATGCATGGATAGTTTTCCACTGTGGATAGTACTTGCTACTTTTTTTAGTACCTCCTCGGACGAGATTCCAAGTGAGCCGCGATACTTCAAATCGCCAAGACCCTGCAGATCATTAATTGGTCAGGGAGAATAGTCACTAACAGTGTCACTGGATTTGCAAAACGGGACATCAACACGCTAGTTTTAAAGTTAGCAATAGCGATAAAAGTATAATTTGTTCACGCGACTTTCGAATTGTGCAAAAATAAATGGCTGTCGACCAAATGGACGCTATCTAAACCGGCGAGAAGTGGGAGGGAGCGTGCTCTGGACTGGTGTTGATCCACGATGGAGGATGGTATGTTTTGTTACGTTAACTCTCTACTCTGCTTGAAAGCTTCACTTTATTTAGTTGACCAGCTACTGGAAGCAGCACAATGAGCTTGTAGCTAACAGCTAGCGGTTGTGTTATTGTTTTGGTCAGTTTGTGTCGTGTTTAATATGATGTCACAGCAGTGGAGGTGACTATGACGATCAGCCTATAATCCCACCCATGTTGAGGAGGCACTAATCTGCAGTGGAAATGCAAGCTCAAAGTAAAGCGAGTAGAGTTGAGGCGAGTCGAACCGTAACGTGCCGTGGAAAAGTGCCAAAAATTCAGCTGACTCGATACATGTGTTAACGGACTATGATAATGGCCTACTCGGACAACTAGAGCTGGCAGAAAATATTCAAAACCGAATAGAAAATAATTTTGAAGCAGCATATTTTAAATGTGTTTATATGTTTTTGATTTATGCTTATTTTTTGATCTGGCTTTTTATTTATTTTTGCCCTTATTATTTTTGGATCCGTGACCACAATACTTTTTGATGGGATTTTGATCTCATATATGTGTTGATGTTGTGGGTGACAAAATGGGCAAATTCTTTTTTTAAAAATGGATCAAATACATTTTTTGCCCTTTTGCTGATTGTAAGCCATACTGCTTTCATGCAAGATACATCACTTTTGCAGCAGGAAGTGCATTTCATTGAAGCTCTTTCATGTGGGTTTGCTATGTGCAGGTCACAATTGTTGGATACACACTTGGAATCCCAGATGTTATAATGGGTATCACTTTCCTGGCTGCTGGCACCAGTGTTCCTGATTGCATAGCAAGTCTCATTGTTGCTCGGCAAGGTACAGCTATCTTTTTGTAATTTTCCTGCTTCCCCATGCTGTCTGATGTCTCATCCATGTTGAGCTGACTTTCCCAACTCTGGTTTGTATTTTTGTGTGTTCAGGCCTGGGGGACATGGCTGTCTCCAACACGATTGGCAGTAATGTCTTTGATATCCTGGTTGGACTCGGTGTTCCCTGGGGCATCCAGACAATGGCTGTCAACTATGGCTCTGTGGTATCGTTCATTTTCTTCTCACACATGCACATAAACACAAGCCCACAACGACAGTGAAATTACCTTTTTTGTTTTTTGTGTCCTCAGATTCAGATCAACAGTAAAGGATTGGTTTACTCTGTGGTGCTGCTCCTGGGCTCGGTGGCTTTAACTGTGAGCATAAATCTTAAGAACAATTTACCTTATACATCCAAACAGAACTAAACTACAAATCAATGGATATTATTTGTTTAAAATAAAATAAAATATAAAATAAAAATTTTGTGTCCAATAACCGATATGCAGAACTGATTTTTTGCTTGTGGCACAATAAGTTAAAAAAAATCAATTTGCATTATAAATATTTAAGTAATAATTTGATGATGACTATTAATGTTTATTGTTAAGTCATACAATTTTTTTTTACAGTTGTTAATTACAATTATGTATAGTTAGTATTATTATTATTTTATAATAATAAAATGATATTGTTTTTTTGTTGTCTAAATGGTCATACATTTATTTTCATCTTCGTTTTGGTCTAAAGTATTTAAGCGTAAATTGCTGTACTTTTAATAATTATATTCGCTATAGTTGTATGAATTATTAACAACAATAATTATTATAATTTGTTGTTGTTAATAATAACACAGTTACATATAATTATGAATATAACTACTATTATTATTATTATTATTATCATCATCAATAATATAATTATTAATAATAATAATAGAATTGCAATAATTGTATTATTAAATATAAACATTATATTTATGCAAAGTGGTTTCGTGTTCTAAATGGTCTAAATGGTGTTCTATATATTTTCATGTTTGTTTTGGTCTTATATTAAGCATAAATTCCTTTACGTTTCTCGCTGAATTATTTTATTTAATAATTACAAAATAATTTTATGAACTTGTATGAATTATTATTTACAATAATTAATATTAATAAGTTATTGTTTTGATCATTAACTTATTCAATTATTTATATAAAATTTTTCACAGTTGTTTTGTGGTCTAAACAGCCGCAAATTTACTTTGATCTTTGTTTTGATCTTAAATTGGTAAACATTGCTTTGCGTTTTTCATTTGAGAATCAATGGGTGACACTTATCTGGTTGACCAGATTTTATGATTCTTAAACAACTGAGTAGAACTAAAAATATGATCTCTTTAAACTAAAGTGTAATCTGCCCTTTTTACTCTAATTTCGTTTCTTCACCTGCAGGTGTTGGGCATCCATGTTAACAGGTGGAGGTTGGACTTTAAGCTGGGCATGTATGTGCTTGTGCTTTATGCCATCTTCTTGTGCTTTTCCATCATGATCGAATACAACGTTTTCACTTTTGTCAACCTACCCATGTGTCAAGATGATCTTTAAGGCCAGAGGATTTCCACTGGCTTGGAACCAAATTATCTCCAGTTTGGACCAACACCCACACAACACACACAAGATCACCAATGGTTCAGTTTCCTGTCAATTCAATTGCTCAACTATTACCCTAATGAGTCACTACCATTCAACAAAACCACTTGCATATCCTCACCACTGTGGCTCGGATGGGGGAATGGTATTTCCAAGAACTGTGGCTTCAAAATTCTTTACATCCGTTCCAGGAAATGGCATTCTCCTCGGCAGCTCTCTTTATAATGGAATACCCTTCCTCTTCTAAACCTCGGACAATCATGTTGCAGCCCCCTAACGTCTTTTCTGGATTTTTAAATAAAGGGGATTCACACTATACAACCAACTTACAGTTGAAGTCAGAAGTTTACAGACACCTTAGCCAAATACATTTAATCTCAGTTTTTCACAATTCCTGACATTAAATCGTAGAAATCTTAGGTCAGTTAGGATCACTACTTTGTTTTAAGAATGTGAAATATCAGAATAATAGTAGAGAGAATTAAGTATTTCAGCTTTAATTTCTTTCATCACATTCCCAGTGGGTCAGAAGTTTACATACACTTTGTTAGTATTTGGTAGCATTGCCTTTAAATTGTTTAACTTGTGTCAAACTTTTTAGGTATCCTTCCACAAGCTTCTCACAATAAGTTGCTGGAATTTTGGCCCATTTCTCCAGACAGAACTGGTGTAACTGAGTCAGGTTTGTAGGCCTCCTTGCCTGCACATGCTTTTTCAGTTCTATCCACAACTTTTGAGGTCAGGGATTTGTGATGGCCACTCAAATACATTTACTTTGTTGTCCTTAAGCCATTTTACCACAACTTTGAATGTATGCTTGGGGTAATTGTCCATTTGGAAGACCCATTAGCGACCAAGCTTTAACTTCCTGGCTGATGTCTTGAGATGTTGCTTCAATATATCCACATAATTTTCCTTCATGATGCCAACTATTTTGTGAAGTGCACCAGTCCCTGCTGCAGCAAAGCACCCCCTCAACATGAAGCTGCCACCCCCATGCTTCACGGTTGGGATGGTGTTCTTCGGCTTGCAAGGCTCACCCATTTTCCTCCAAACATAACAATGGTTATTTTGGCCAAACAATTAAATTTTTGTTTCATTAGACGAGAGGACATTTCACCAAGCTATTTGTCCCCATGTGCACTTGCAAACTGTAGTCTGGTGGTTTTTCCTTGCTGAGCAGCCTTTCAGGTTATGTCAATATAGGACTTGTTTTACTGTGGATATAGATACTTGTCTACCTGTTTCCTCCAGCATCTTCACAACGTTCTTTGCTGTTGTTCTAGGATTGTTTTGTACTTTTCGCACTAAACTACGTTCATCTCTAGGAGACAGAATGCTTCTCCTTCAAGAGCAGTATGATGGCTGCGTGGTCCCATGATGTTTATACTTGCGTACTATTGTTTGTACAGATGAGCGTGGTACCATCAGGCATTTTTAAATTGCTCCCAAGGATGAACCAGTCTTGTGGATGCCCACAATTTTTTTTCTGAGGTCTTGGCTGATTTCTTTTGATTTTCCCATGAGGTCAACAAAGAGGCACTGAGTTTGAAGGTTGGCCTTAAAATACATCCACAGGTACACCTCCAATCAGCTGCTTAAAGAGAACGTTAACTGAACTGGAATTGTGATATAGTCAATTCAATGTGAAACAATCTGTCTGTAAACAAATGCTAGAAAAATGATTCGTCATGTGCAAAGTAGATGTCCTAAACGACTTGCCAAAACTATAGTTTGATCATATCAAATCTGTGGAGTGGTTAAAAGATTAGATTTAATGACTTCAGTCTAAGTGTATGTAAACTTCTAACTTCATCTGTACATCACAAACTGAACATAATGGCCAGTGACAAAGAATGCTGCTCATTCACATATGCATTCACAATCTACATTCTCCAATTTCTGTCTTCCCTCACACTGTGACATAAGCATAAACATAACGCACTTTATATAAAGCATATGACATCTATATCATACTAATTTATGTCCTCCAGTATGGAAAAATGAAAGTACGACCTCGATGTGGTGCAATAAAGAGAGGGGAATGACATTAAACGACTGCCCTCGAGCAAAAGTTTTCTTCAGCTTGTTACACGCAAGAAAATTTAACGTTGAAAATGAGACGCTGTCATCGTGTTACAGAATAACAGATGTGGAGCATATTCTATATAGATCATGCAACAGAGGACTAGATATTATGTCATTCTGATGAGCTGGATGATATGTAGCCATCTGGAAGATTCCAGCAGGTGCCAATCGGAGAGGTCATCAAGAGGGGACTGCTTCTAACACCTCTGAATTGAATCTGTCCAATCAGACAAATTTTGGTCTCCCTATTATCATTAAATGCATCTTGCATTAACTAGTGAACCTAACCAATCATGAAAGCACACATCAAAAGCTGCTCCTCACCTCTTTCTCAGCCCAGAGCAGACAAACCTCAGGAAAGCGATTTTATTGCTTTTTTTGTGGTGTGGAAGACTTTCAGCTGCGGCTGCTTTAATATTTCACACACTACATACTGACGAGATCCCAAATGGGCATCCTGGATTTTTGCAAACATGCTACAAATCGATGCATCTCTTGTTTATATGTAAATATGACATCAATGATCCCGTTTAAACCAGTGCTTCCTTACAGAGGGGGGTGGATTTACATGCGTGAGCCCCAAGCGGTTGCTTTTTCTGTATTTACAAGGCACCCTGACCTCCCTCTCTCTGGACCTTTTATTACTGTTTGCGTGTAATGCATGATTTGACACAAAGAAGCCATTTTTCAGAAGGGCATAAGCTTTGTGAGCTCACTGTCCCTACAAGGGTGAATCTCACGAAAAGGTGTCCAGGTGACATTATACATAAGAAATTATATTGAGCTTAAAGAAAATAAAGCCTGTTAAGGGCTATTATGATTTTCTGCAATACTACATTATTTAAAAATAATCCTATTACAATAAAAATAGTTTATTTTAGTTTATATATATATATATATATATATATATATATATATATATATATATATATATATATATATATACACACACACATACACAGTGGGGAGAACAAGTATTTGATACACTGCTGATTTTGCAGGTTTTCCTACTTGCAAAGCATGTAGAGGTCTGTAATTTTTATCATAGGTTCACTTCAACTATGAGAGATGGAATCTAAAACAAAAATCCAGAAAATCACATTGTATGATTTTTAAATATGTCATGTAATAAAATGCAAATTAATTAAGTATTTGATACATCAGAAAAGCAGAACTTAATATTTGGTACAGAAACCTTTGTTTGCAATTACAGAGATCATACGTTTCCTGTAGTTCTTGACCAGATTTGCGCACACTGCAGCAGGGATTTTGTCCCACTCCTCCATACAGACCTTCTTTAGATCCCTCAGGTTTCGGGGCTGTCGCTGGGCAATACGGACTTTCAGCTCCGTCCAAAGATTTTCTATTGGGTTCAGGTATGGAGACTGGCTAGGCCACTCCAGGACCTTGAGATGCTTCTTACGGAGCCACTCCTTAGTTGCCCTGGCTGTGTGTTTGGGGTCGTTGTCATGCTGGAAGACCCAGCCATGACCCATCTTCAATGCTCTTACTGAGGGAAGGAAGTTGTTGGCCAAGATCTCGCGATACATGGCCCCATCCATCCTCCCCTCAATATGATGCAGTCGTCCTGTCCCCTTTGCAGAAAAGCATCCCCAAAGAATGATGTTTCCACCTCTATGCTTCACGGTTGGGATGGTGTTCTTGGGGTTGTACTCATCCTCCTCCTTCCTCCAAACACGGCGAGTGGAGTTTAGACCAAAAAGCTCTATTTTTGTCTCATCAGACCACATGACCTTCTCCCATTCCTCCTCTGGATCATCCAGATGGTCATTGGCAAACTTCAGACGGGCCTGGACATGCGCTGGCTTGAGCAGGGGGACCTTGCGTGCGCTGCAGGATTTTAATCCATGACGGCGTAGTGTGTTACTAATGGTTTTCTTTGAGACTGTGGTCCCAGCTCTCTTCAGGTCATTGACCAGGTCCTGCTGTGTAGTTCTGGGCTGATCCCTCACCTTCCTCGTGATCATTGATGCCCCACGAGGTGAGATCTTGCATGGAGCCCCAGACCGAGGGAGATTTGACCGTCATCTTGAACTTCTTCCATTTTCTAATAATTGCGCCAACAATTGTTGCCTTCTCACCAAGCTGCTTGCCTATTGTCCTGTAGCCCATCCCAGCCTTGTGCAGGTCTACAATTTTAGCCCTGATGTCCTTACACAGATCTCTGGTCTTGGCCATTGTGGAGAGGTTGGAGTCTGTTTGATTGAGTGTGTGGACAGGTGTCTTTTATACAGGTAACGAGTTCAAACAGGTGCAGTTAATACAGGTAATGAGTGGAGAACAGGAGGGCTTCTTAAAGAAAAACTAACAGGTCTGTGAGAGCCGGAATTCTTACTGGTTGGTAGGTGGATTTTTGTTTTAGATTCTGTCTCTCAGTTGAAGTGTACCTATGATAAAAATGACAGACCTCTACATGCTTTGTATGTAGGAAAACCTGCAAAATCAGCAGTGTATCAAATACTTGTTCTCCCCACTGTATATATAAAATATGCATACATAAATTAAAGGCAGTAATGCAAATACTACCATGATGTATAAAAACTTTACAATTTAAATTCTATAGAATTATTTTGTTTCTCCTGCATTACAGTAATAGGAATTCTGGTGGGGCTGCTTAAAGGGATAGTTCACCCAAAAATTTAAACTCTCATCATTTACTCACCCTCATGCAATCCCACATGTTTATGACTGACTGTCTTCTGCTGAACACAAATTAAGATTTTTAGAAGAATATCTCACAACGAAAGTCATTGGGGTCCAAAACTTTGAATCTCAAAAAAGCACAAAGGCAGCATAAAAGTAATCCATATTACGCCATTGGTTAAATCCATGTCTTTAGAAGCAATATGATAGTTGTGGGCGAAGAAACAATATTTAAGTCCTTTTTTTTTTTACTATAAATCTCCACTTTCAATCTAGCCCTTCTAAGCATTCTCACCTCACTTAGGAGGTGCTTTTGTTTTTGGCAATTCGCATTCTTATTCCACATCACCGCCACCTGGGCAGGGAGGAGAATTTATAGTAAAAAATGACTTGAATATAAAATTGTTTTTCAACCACACCTATCATACAGACGTGGATTTAACTGGAGTTGTATGGAATACGTTCATGCTGCATATTCATGTGCTTTTAACCCTGTTGACTTGCATTGAATGGACTTACAAAGTCTAAATATTCTTCTTAAAATCTTTGTTTTTTTGTTCAGCAGAAGAAAAGAAAGTCATGCACATCTGGGATGGCAGGCGGGTGAGTAAATAATGAAAGAATTTTCATTTTGGGGTGAACTATCTCTTTAATTTTCATAAAAATAATGAAAAAGAGATTGCGAAAAAAATCTAAATATAGCCTTTTTTAAAGCAAAGTGTAATTTTGTTTTTCTTTCTTTTTGATTTTGGGGTGATCTATTACCCGGACAAGTTCTTGACTGGTTTTGTGAGATTCACCCTTAAATGGCAGCTACTGGACCCCCATTCACTCCGCTGCGAGCTGGCTCAGGAGATCTGAACTGAAACTTAGTGCGGCGTCTTTGTGTCTTTGTCACTCGTGGAAACTGTTGTAAATTGTAAATTGCTTAGAGGTTCCGTCGCTGTTTTCTGTGTGGAAAGACAGGTGTTGCAGTATTTGATGTACACAGTATATATGATATATGCAATCTCAGCAAGTGCAGAGTACGGGGGATTATATTTTCATAGAGCCATGTTTGTGAAAGCTGCCGCAGTCGGCCACCTCTGTTACACGTGCATGCAGATTCTGTCATATAATCGCACGAAACATAATTGCGATTCTATAAATTTCGACTTTAGTTCGTTGTGGCTATGTGCTGTGTGGAATGATGGTGATGATTTTGTGATGTAATTATTTTTATTTTATTTTGTCTTTGTGTTCTGTGGTTGTTTCTAAGTGGTGATCTGTATGATAATTATTCAGCTGAAATATGTACAATGTATGGATGATGCAGAAGGTGCAACGAAAGCTGCTGCTTATGCCTGGTTGCCACGTTTTATAGTTAAAAAGAGAAAGACAGGGTTCTTAAGTATTTAATTACAGCGTTACATGATTTATTTGGTGCCAGTAAGTTAGTACCTACCTTGTTTTTTCTATTGTATATGTTTGTTTTGAGCTGAGACACCTCTTTTGACCAGTGCAATATACAGGAATGCATTTATTTATTATTTAATGTATTGAAGCTACATTGAAGATATTTGTCAGCATTCTATCCTTAAAGGAAAAGTTTACCCAAAAATGAAAATTCTTGCATCATTTACTCACCCTCATGCCGTTTCAAATCTGTGACATTCTTCTGTGGAAAATATTTTTATACAATGAAAGTAGATGGGGACAACAGTGGCTGTTAAGCACCAAAAATGGCAAAACGGAACCGTAAAGGTAGTCCATACGGCTTGTGTGCTACTGTATATTCTTAGTTGTCTGAAGCCATACGATAGCTTTTTTTGGCTGAAATTTGAATTGCAATTCACTGTTAATCTTCCCCTCCATCGTAGTTTTCAAACCTCATTTGCACTTGCATTCAGTGAAGTCAGTGATGGACATTGGAGATGGACTTTTGAAGACATATGACACTTTTCCACTGCACGTTACGGTTTGACTCGCTTCAACTCGCTTTACTTTTCTGAGCTTTTATTTCCATTTCAGTTTAGTTCCACCTCAACGTGGGTGGGGTTATAGGCTGATCGTCATAGTTGCGCCGACTCTACTGCTGTGACATCATTTTAAACACGACAAACATCACTAATGAGTGGAACGTCTGCACCTCGTTTATTGACCAAGGCGTGGTTTTGCGCACACCCATTTCTTTTTTCACAATTCGAAAGTCGCATGAAGAAATGATACTGCTAACTTTTAAACTAGCAGGTTGATGTTGCGTGTAGGAAATCCAGTGATGCTGGTAGTGACGATTCTCTCTGACCAATCAGTGATCTGCTGGGTTTTGACATCACATTTAGTATTGGCTCAGCTCACTTGGAACCTCGACCGAGGTGGTACTAAAAAAGTATACGGTACCAGGTACTATCCACAGTGGAAAACCCCAAAAAAAGCGAACAGAGTTGCAGTGGAAAAACCCCTTTGAAATGTACTGCACAAGTCTTATAGATTACTTTTATGGTTTTATGGTGCTTTTTTTTTTTTTTTGGCTCATTTTTGGAGATTGACAGCCCCAGTCCTCACCCAATTTCTTGCAAAAATGCAGCTTGAAAATTCTCCAAACTTTGTTTTTCATGCGAGTCATACAGTTTTGGAATGACATTAAGGTGAGTAAATGATGACCATTTTTATTTTTGGATTAACTTAACCCTTTAACTTTGTTTTAAGATATTTTGTGCCATGCTTGATGTAAATGCTATCATTATATTTGAACTGAGATTAGTTTTTTGGTTTATGACATTGTATTTTATAAACTTAATGCTTCCAGAGTGGATTGATAATGTTTCAAGTCACTTCAGAGGTCATGGCTTTGTTGCCAGTTGTATAGCACTCTCACACAAATCGTCTTGTATGCACAGAAAACCCATTGTATGCCTCTTTCCAGGGGAAACACTTAAAAACGCTTCAAATGACTGCAATTTCTCACGCATGACTATGCACAGTATGAGAGAACTTATCATGTAATGTCTATTTATTAAACACATGTACAGATACATGCGCAAATGCTTCAGTATTGACCTGCTGCACTGTGAGTGAATCTGCATATAGGATACCTTCCAAACAACTACGCGTGAGATTTCATGACTTTCATCATAAGACATAAGTTGGTGTGTAACTTGAATGTATTGTCTTGCAAGCAATGGATGTATCCAACCAATGCATTTTACTGTAAAGCAATAATCTAAAAAGAATATGAACAATATATGAATTATACGAGTATTGTATGGAGAAAAAATATTAAATTATACAGTTTATAAATGTTTTCTGGGTCTCTGTGTTGCATTTGGTCTATGGCGCCCCCACATGTTTAATGCAGGTAGTGCAGTTCTGGCCATTTTGTGATGGTAACAGACGTGGCGAAATTGGGAAGGGGTGAGGCGGAGATTTAAACGTTCTCATTTCATTAATACATCAAGAAAATGGAGATTATCTGAGGATAATTGGGTTCAATACAGGATAAAATGGAGGGATAGGAGGAGGGAGAAGATAATATGGATTATGACTATATATTTTTGAGGAGTAAGGAGAAGCAGGGAAAGCCAGCACACAGATACGAAAGTGACAGTGGAGTTAAAAAACGCAAGTTGACAGTCATTCATAGCCAGATTGTTTTGTCTTCTAAGGCCAACTAGATTGTCTCTGCATATCACGTTCCGTCTTGGTTTTTGTGCTCATGTGTGTTTCCCTGTGCTTCAGATTCACCATCTGACCTGCCAACCTGTATTCTACCACTTACTTCAGATCCGCTCTCCACGCCTGCCAGGCCAAACCATCCAGCTCACTGCTCCGTTCTACCTACTGCTGCCCAGCCCTCAGCCTCCAGTGTCAGATCAACCAACCACCTGTCTGCTCATCTTTCATTCCCATTTTTGTTGATGAATACCATCATTCTCTCTGTTTCCGTGTTCAGCATTTGGGTTTAAACTATTGTTTTGAGCATAACACTGCATCGGTGGGGCCCAAAGTGTACCCTTGGTATCTAAATTGATGAGTGAGACAATGTATACATTTCATGCTCTTGTATACAAGTTTGTTACCCTTTTGAACTGTTGGTTACCCTTTTGACCTCATGAGACTTCAGAGCTGGAACAAGAGAGCGTAGTTTGACTGTTCTAAGAAAATGTCCATATATGGACATAGAGACCTTGGATCTCTCTGAGATAGGTAAATTTACCTTCCTAAATTTGCGTCGTTTGCATAAATAAATGTACGAGTGGGGCTGTTGCCTATTTTCACTCAAACTGCAGTTTTCACACTTGAATAGGTCATAATAGCCTGACCTGACACTTGGGGTTATTGCATCATTGTGCAAAACTTTCTGTACCTTAAAAGAAAGTGATTTCTGGCACGGCCTCAAGAGGTTAGAAAGACCTAAATGAATATTTTTACCTCTGCTCTAGCTCTTTGCATCTGATCTCCAACTTTGAGGCCTCATCTCGACTCATTCTGTACTTTAACTTTTCTCATTTGCTTAGTTCATTACACAAAGACAAGACTTTATGGTATGAGGTTTATTCCAGGACATAGTCCTTGGCTATATTCTTGGGGTGTATCTACTTGACATTTATAATCAAACTGTATCTCAGTTGTTCAGTTAATTATTTCATTTTTATTCATTTATACATTTTCACACATTAAAGTTATTTCTTCTACAGATCATCTGATTTATTGAAGTAACCTCCATCTGCTGGATCTCGCTGCATCAGGCGGAATTAAGGCAATGTTCAGGCCAAATCTATGCCCTTTGGGACAGCCACATTGCTGTAATTGTGGGGGGCTCAGCATGGCATTGAGGCTGTGGAATAATGAAGCAAGCAGTAGAGATTTGAAAAAAGTGGAGCAGAGGGTTTCATATGCAGCAGTCAAGATAAACAAAATTAAAAGGGGGTCAGAAGTAAAACAGAACAGGAGGAAACAGCAGGAGGATTGGAAATTATGACATGATGATTGATGAAAGAAACCTTGTGAACTTTATTGCAGGAATAATAAATAGTACAGCAGATGTGAAGTCAAAAACAGAGAAAATATAGCTAATTTTAATAGCAGCAGAACGTCATCTAGACATTAAAGGACTGACATGGGAAAAGGTGAGGGAATATCTTGCTCAGTCTGAGCAGGGAACATGGTATTGGTTGATACTTTGGATGGTGGTAAACTTACTATGGAATGCTCTGAGCCTGTTTGCTAATGGACAGGAGTCCATTACATGTCCAAACACTGCGGACATTATATATTCGAGATACATGGTTGAAACTATATTTAGATTTTGTAGTACATGATTGTAAATCCATTAGGAGAGATAGGGAAGGAGGTGGAGGTGGGTGTGCAGGATAGAGTCTTGGGTATAGGGGATTATTTAGAATGCATTGATGTGGAAGTGTGTCGTAAGGAAGGGGTATTAGTGATTAATTTTTATAATCCATGTCAGAGAATAGATATTGAGAGACTTGAACAAATAGAAGAGAAGGCTAGTAATATGGTGTAGGGACTTCAATCCTAACAATACACTTTGGTGTGGAGGAAGAACGGATCCAATTGGGCAAATAATAGAGAGTATGCTAGAGGAGAAAGGACTGGTATGTGTGAATAATGGAATTGGTACTCTACAACTGGCAATGAGAATGCAATAGACCTAACACTGGCTTCAAAGATAATTGCCAGTAAATGTGACTGGGAAGTATATGAAGACTCTGCTATAGGGAGTGACCATTATCCAATATTATGCAAAATATTCATGAAGAGTGAGGTGGACTCAAGTGCGCCTATGAGTAAGTGGGTATTTGAGAAAGCAGAGTTGAAAGAATTTAAGAAACCATGCAGGTAGAAACTGAGGCCGATAATAAATAATGAAATATATCTCCTAAATGAGAAAATACAAGGAGTAATAAGATAAACTGCAAGTGACACAATTCAAAAAAGTTAGGGAAAGGAAAGGAAAGGAAAATGGCTGTTTCATGGTGGAGTGAAGAATGCAACAGTGCAAGTGGGGCTCGTGATGGGGCATTTAAAGTGTTAAAAAGGAAAGATACGTTCCAACTATTAATAAGCTACAGAACGACACAGGCAAGTATTAGGAAGATGCTTAAAAAGCTAAGAGAGAACACTGGTGTAATTTATGTAGTACAATAGGGAAATAAACTCCAGTAGGGGATGTGTGGAATATGATATGGAATATATAGTGTATGGGATTATCCAGTGATAAGATTGGAGAGCATATAGCAATCACTAATAAAGAAAAGGCAGAGTCACTAGCAAAGACATTTTTTAAAATACACAGCTCAGAGAATCTATCAGAAGGTTTAAGAGATTACGAGAGCACAAATAACAAAAATATACAGAGCGTGCGATGAGAAGATAGATGATGCTATTCACATTAGATGAGCTTTAAGTCATACTAGACAAGCTATGCCAGGAAAAGCTGAGGGTAATTTTGTGATGTTGAAAAGGCTAGATGAAGAATCCTTGGAATGCATTCTAGACTTGTAAAATATAAATACTCAAACCAGCCCATCTGGCACCAACAATCATGCCACAGTTGAAATCACGGAGATCACATTTTTCCCCATTCTGTTGGTTGATGTGAACATTAACTTAAGGTCCTGACCCGTATCTGCATGATTTTATGCATTACACTACAGCCACATGATTGGCTGATTAGATAATCGCATGGATGATTGTTGGTGCCAGATGGGCTGGTTTGAGTATTTCTGTAACTGCTGATCTCCTGGGATTTTCACACACAACAGTCTCTAGAATTTACTCCGAATGGTGCCAAAAACAAAAAACATCCAGTGAGCGGCAGTTCTGCTGTTGGAAACACCTTGTTGTTGAGAGAGATCAACAGAGAATGGCCAGACTGGTTTGAGCTGACAAAGTCTACAGTAACTCGGATAACCACTCTGTACAATTGTGGTGAGAAGAATATAATCTCAGAATGCAAGTTGGCGCTGTTTTGGCGGCACGAGGGGGACCTACACAATATTAGTCAGGTGGTTTTTATGCTGTGGCTGATCAGTGTCTATACTAATGGATCAAAGATCCTGAATCTGGGCGCACCGGCTTCGCATCTGTGGATCCTAGCAGACAGGTTGGAGTGTATAAGCGCACAACAGATCATTTGTCAGTGTTTACAGTAGAGATGATGCAGTGATGTGGGAAATTAGACCAGGAAATATGGTCATTTGCTCTGATTCTGTATCTGTCCTTCAGATAGGCAGGATCTGGTGTATGAAATTATACAAATGCAATCAAGGATAGTTAGCTCTGGGATTAGGGGTTGTCTTACATGGGCGCCTGCGCATATGGGAATTGAGGGAAATGAAGAGGCTGATAGTTTATTAAAAAAAAAAGAGAGAATTTGGTCTATGTTAAGAGTAGAAGGCATTACTTTACTTTAGTTTGCGTATCACTGTTAAAAGATGAAGTTTTGGTAGGTGGCGATAATGCTCCAACTGGTGGTAGACAATCGCCGTTAAACTCTAAAAAGAAGAAGAAAGGACATTTTGTGTTTGGCTCTGTTTCAGCGTCCTAAAACGCAATTTGATATGGAATAGCCGTTGACATACTGCCGTCTCAACATTTGATCGACGCAGATGGGTCAGTGAAATTCTGATGTCGTTGTTGATGCACTGTTAAATCCGAAACTAACGTGGAAATGATCTTTACGGTATGCTTTAAGGTATTCACACTGAGCCTGAGACTGCAAGCCTTGTGATTTGTGTTTCTTTAGCAGTGAGCAACGGAAGTGCAATTGCCGCTCATTGTAATGTTTTTCTTTTTTCATTCACTGGTCCCAATATATGCTCCACTGCTGTTATTCAAGCATTTACTCCGAAACGGTGCTTGTCGCTAAAGATAACAGACACACGCTGTTTGTGACGTCATCATGTAGCGTTCACATCAATCACAAGTGAACGCAAATGACGTAATCAAGATTCGAGTCTCTAGTTGAAAACAGTGTTGCCAACTTAGCAATTTTGTTGCTAGATTTAGCAACTTTTCAGACTACCCTACCAACTTTTTTTCAAAAAGCACCTAGCAACAAATTTAGCAATTTTTAAAATTTATTTGGCAACTTTTAGCAACAAATCGACCTGCCTTTAGCAAGTAATGGAGGAAACCACTGCTAACCAGCACAGCAGCACACATGGAGGGAGTTGGAAAGAGGTGCCTATAGACAAACACATTTAAGTTAAGATGCTAGCTGCAATTGTTCAATATTGTTAATATAGCCATTGTTAATTTACTGATACACCTGATACTGATATGTTGTATAATTGTTAATTTTGGTAGCATATTAACTACCACAGTGCTTTAATTGTTCAGTTCATGTGTTTCACTGGTTAATAAGAAAATAGCCTAATGTAATGGTTCAAAAGTGTTTAACTGTTCAATATCAATGTTGTATTAAAAAAAAAATCTGATCATGAAAAAGTGTTGTTTGTATTACTTTTACAAATGCTGTGTATATGTATATATCAAATAATATCTACGTATTACATAATGGTGTAGTTTTGCGTTGGGATTACGTAATGACGTCATAGCGCAATGACGTTATAACGTCATTTAGCAACTTTTAGCAACAAATCGACCTGCCTTTAGCAACTTCAGCTGAAAATTAGTTGGCAACACTGGTTGAAAAAAGGTCTTCGCTGACATAACATGTCAAATATGTTAGGGGGATAGCTAGAAGAACTGTCCTAGGAGAATTGGTGCTCTTAAAGGCAAAGGTGGTCACACCGAATGTTGATTTTAGCTTTTTTATGTTTACTGGACTTTGTATGACATTAAGTGATAAATTAATGCTGATTCAGATGATACCAATTATTTCAGTGAACATTTATTAACATGATCTTAAATCAAATTATAAGCTAGAAGTGAAATTATAGTTTAAAATTATCCTGTAAATATTTTTTATATTTTGTACTGTTACCTCATGGTCGTCATGCATGTACAATAATGATTAAACAACTGTGGCTAATTTCTTAATCATTAAACGGATCATTAAACACTCCCTGATCTGCCTGACTTCATCTGAACCCTCCTATTGTATTCACAAATGCAATGTTTTCTTTTTAGATGATCATGATGATACATTATTTTCTTCCCTGAAGTAAATAATACAATTATGAATATTTTTTGGTATTTTTTGCTATTTTGATCTTTGTAACATGTAAATCTCAAATTTTTTACCATTAATTTGCATAAACAAATTTTTGGAGATAAACATTACAAATTCAGAACCTACTCTTCTATAGGTTGAAACATGAAGACGATTGAAACACGATTGCTGCCAAAATGTAGATAACATGACTTGAAAAACATGTCATGCCAGTAACAGCCAGTAGATGGCTGTAGCCTCGTTATGGAGAAGGATATAGCAGCAGGCATTGCTCCAAAAAGGGGCATGTGCTCCAAATCACCATTAAAGATATACCTAAACCTTTCCTTAACCATTAGTGGAAGTGACTCCCCTTTTGGAGTTGGCACAAACCCATTATGTAGTAATCCTGACCCCTTTGGAGTAACGCTGCCCCCTTTTGGAGATTCAACCTCCATTTGGAGGTCTCCGGTCTGCAGCTATACCTACTTGACCTACAGTGTAGTCTGATCGCTTGCTGTAACCTAATTTTATTTTATCACAAAATATGCATTTGGATATATATTTAGACATTATCAAACTATTATTTGTCAAAGTTAAGAATTTTAAAATTTGAATTTAAAATTTTAATAATTTATTTCAAACATAAAATGTAATAACTCAAAGTAAATGCATAATAATATCAATAAAATGAAATGGAAATGATCTGCAAAATTCAGAAAATTCTATTAGAATATAAAACAGAAGAATCAGAGTAAACATTTAGCAATTTCAGACTTTCTATAATAGCACATTATTTTGCAAATGTGTGTGTTTGTGTGAGTGTGTCAGATTTATGTCATCAGCTGGAAAACAAAAGATGACCTGGAATACCAAAAATGACTAAGTGATGGCTTTAGAGCCCCTCTAATTGATGCCCTGATTTTGTATGTGTGTGTGTTCATTCTGCATTATGAGTCTGTTATCGTCTCAACCCTTCATTTCTGAGTGTGTATGTTAAGCATTGTGGCTGATTTATTGGTGTTGGGCCTATTTGACAAATGTAAATAAAGGTTCTGTGTTATTGTCTCACCAGTCATGTTTGTGTGAGTGGGTGTGTATGTTTTGCACTGAGGATGTTTTAGAGTCTCACCCTGTAATTTCTGTCTTTTTTTCTGCATTGTGGCTGATTTATTGATTGTATTTGAAAGAAGAAAAAAAATTACTCTATTTTGGGTCTTTCCCATTCATTTTCAATGGTCAGTCAATTTTGACTGCGAAAACCAAAGGTGTCGCTTTTTTTAGAATTAAACCAGCCCCCTTTTTTTTTATTCAGATGGCAAATGGAGGAAAAGTCACAAAGTCTTGTATTGCTCAGATAAAGGAAACAATTTTTATTACATTTTAAACATTTATTTTGGTAAAAAATTACAGAATACCACAGTATTTCTATCACACCTGTACAATGACAATAAAGTGACTGAATCTTTCTTCTTAAAAAACGCTCACCATTTCTATAATTGCAGGCCTGCTTTCTGTCATATATCACAGTCAAGTAACACATGTGTTTACTGTGTTTTCTGCAGTGCTGTTTCAATGTGCAGGGATGAGAAGGTTTCTCGCCCATGCTGTCAGATTACCAACAGGACTGAAATGCAGCACACGAGCAAACATGAAGCCAGGTATGATTTCATATGAGTGTAGGGCTCACAGTTTAGGAGCGGGTTTGGTTATTAGCAATAATTAATAATTATCATAGATAATTATCAATTATTAAAATCAATAGATCACTGATTAGGAGTGAGTGTGTGTGTGTGTGTGTGTGTGTGTGTGTGAGAGAGAGAGAGAGGAGTGTTGTGCACAAAATGGTGGACGAGAGTACGTCACGCGAGATTTCCGGCCAGAGAGTATGGCCGCGAATGTGGGCGGAGAGAAGCCGGTTAATGGCGTCTGCCCGTTTAGCGCGTGTCTCCGCTTGTACAATAACTTGGGGACAAAGCTGAGCTTTATCACAAAGTTATCAACTAGACAAATGTTTGTGAGGGGTCACGCGCGTTAGTACAACAGAGAGCCGTGTTCCTTTGAGGAGTTGGCGGACCTGGTGAATGACGGATGAGCGTCAAGCTGTGTTTCTAACTCCAAGCATCTCCTTATATCCTCCATTTCCCTTCTGAACCCCTCTGAGGGGGTTTGAAGCCTTGTCTACCCACTTGTATGGGTTTTCGTAGTTCGTAGGGGGCAACTGTAAGGAGGGACAACTGCGTCCAATCAGCGGGCCGCTGGAGGAGCTTGAAAGGCGTCTAGGAGTACGAAGTCAGAGACTGTACCACTAGGGGCAGCTCGGCTCCTAGCATGTGTTGTGCTAAAAAGGGGGCCCTCTTCGATGTCAGATGTTGTGCTGTGAGTTTCTGCTGCTCTTAGCTGGATGCACCTAATTGCTTGGCGCAGGCTGATATTTTCCCTCTGCTCTGCTTGGTAGCTGTTCTGCAGATGGTCAAGCAGGGCCTGGTGCTCTGCGGTTTGCAGTTGGGTTCTGTGGTGATGGAGGAGGAACATTTGGCCCACGAGGTCCAGGATTGTGTGCTCTGGCTTTCCGACTGGGTTGTTAACATAATCAAGTAGTTTCTGCAATGCATCATCACAACGACTAATATCGTAGCTGTTAAGGTTATCTATCTCCTCTACGGAGAGACGGAGGACAGCAGCGACCACACCTTGCAGTGCTGGGTCGTCTGACCTCTGAGGAGCTTCAGCTCCGGCCACGTGGGGTGATTGGCGACTCATTTTACTGGGTAGTACAAATGCTCGCAACACAATGGCTCTGATAGCTTGTTGAGTTATAGTTGCTGTAATGCTAACATGAACACACAGGTGAGAGTTAAGAGTTAGGCTTCGACCTGTGGCTTACGAGTTACTGTTATGTAATGTTTCACTGTTATGCAATTTCACTGCATTCTCTCGGCGTCTCCTTCGTCACTCAGAGACGCGGTAAACGGCTCGTAACCCATCCCGTGGCCTTTGGTCCTTTAATGGGTAAACGCAGTGTGTGCCGTTCTCATCCACGATGGCGTGAATACACAACAGTCCAACGTGGTTGGATTACAACACAGCAAACTCTCATTTATAGTAAATGGTCTGCACTTATATAGCGCCTTTTTAACCTTAACAGTATTCAAAGCGCTTTACACTGTGACTCATTCACCCATTCACACACACATTCATACACCAATGGCGGCTGCCATGCAAGGTGCTAGCCTGCCATTGGGAGCAACTTGGGGTTAAGTGTCTTGCCCAAGGAAACTTCGGCATGTGGAATCATGCGATTAGCGGCCAACCTGCTCTACCAACTGAGCCAATTTTTCCTAAATATTGAATCTCTACCCAGACTTTAACCTCTTACTTGGATCACGTGGGGATGCATATAGAACATGTGTTCATCCGTCGTTTGACTCAGACTCGGTTCGGAGTTGAGAGTTCAATCCTTTGGAATTTCACACAGTTGTAAAGTGAGCAAGGCTTCTTGGGATTTGTTGTCGGTTTTGTCAGTAAGATTTATGACTTTGTTTTTGTGGGCCTCAGTCAGGCCTGCCTTTGTCTTGTATCAGAATACATGAGGCCCAACATGAGTTACTAAACTGTCATGTATTAACGTATACAACAGGTTGTTTACAATAGCTTAAAAAGATTAACCAGCTGGACTTTAAAGTGTCTGGCTGTCATACAGCACAGTAATTAGTATGCTGCAGTTAGAGAGTTTGTCCCCGAGTGCTCTGCGGAGCATTATTCGTCAGCAGAGGCCAGATATTAACAACACCTCTGGTATTGCTGAAGGTATGAAGGGTTCAGTCTCTCATTATGTTCAGATGGCACGTCATGTTTAGTAATTACTTAATTCTTTGTTTATGTGTTTGTTATGCTGTTATCAATGCACATTTCAGCCTGGCACAGCAATCTGGGCTGTTGTACTTAGGAATTGACTTATTCACAATTTTGAAACGGTCTCTTTATTATTCTAATTATAGACTTGGCAAATAAATGCATTGACTAAATGTACAGGATAAACACATTTATACAGAAATGAGAAAATCGATGGATAACTTGTAATCTGAGCAAAGGTTTGTGCCATACTGCATTTAGTGCACACTGCATTGCATTTAAGTTTTTATAATCAATTGCACTACTTTGATTTGCTTTGTGTTTTATGATACTGTGAACCTTCACTTATGAGTGTTCACTTTCAGACTAGAGCGCTTCTATATAATTGTTCCAAACTAGCAGCATCCATAAACTTAAAAAAGACATTTTTGCTTTTTATACAAAGTGTGCAAACATATAGAAAGTGGCAGGATCTCACAGAAATTATATAATATATCTTCTGTATTGCTAGGATATCAACAGGCTAATGTTGTGATCTTGCACAAGGATCTTGCCGATGACTTTGAGGCTTTTTGTCAAGCTAACCGCAGCCCCCTCCCTCTGCTGTACAGGAGCAAGTGTGGAGAGTGGGGCTGCCCTCCCCTCGCCACAGGATCTGACATCAGGTATCATTAAACAGTATTATAGTGTTCACACTGACTGGGTCAAAGAGTAACTGAAATAAAACTCTTTTTCATTTCTCAACCATCTACTTACTTGTACGGAGGCTATTCATGTACAGATTGTGTATAGTCACGGAGTGCTGTGAATGATTATTCTTTTTCACAGTCCTGTGAATGAATAATTACACAGTTTTCACTCATTTTTTCCAAACAATTTAATTTACTTCATCACAGTTTTCCCTGTGGTAATCATAATTCAACTTTGGGAGACTCTCATGAAACCTGTCGAGAAAATGCCCTGGACCTGTTTCACTCCATAATCCAAAGAAATTTAAAATTATTTTTTTACATATAAAACAAATCAAGCATATTTTAGTACCATTAGGATTATTCAGTTATATTTTCATGACTTTTCCGCACATATACACACTCTAATACTCATTACTGAAATGCGAAAAAGATGGGCATTATGATATTCTTTCATTATTATGATAATTACAAAAAATATACATCATAGTTGTGCTAGGTATTGCCTTTATTTTTGCTGACTTATTTAAATAATTTATTAAAAAACTGTAAAAACTGTGTTAAGGACTTGCGGTAATGAGAATCAATATTAATAATAATGGGAATCATAAAATATAATATACATCTAGACATGTTACTGTAGTTTGAATGGGGAGGAGGTGTGCTTAAAGGGGTCATGACATGAGTGATACAATTATCTTTTGACACATAAGAGGTCATTGTAGTATAAAATATACTGTAAGTTTCAGAAATCAAAAGTGTGATGTCACGCTGTCGTCGACATTTGCATCTGACCGCCTCCACAACAACACATCATCGCCTAATTTACCTTTAACCCTCCTATTGCGTTCAGAACCTGCATGCATCATTTGCATTAGCGGGTCAATTTTGACTTGGAAAATCAATTATAAGCTTGGAATTCAAGCTTATTAATAATTCATAACCCAATGGTTTTCATCTAAAATCTACATTGGAAGTCATTAATAGGTTCTGAACTGTTCATGCATGTAAAAAAGATTGATATTTTTGGCATGCTAACTGACACATATAAAAGTTATTAATTAATATGCCTTTTTTGTTGTTGTTTAGAAATAATACAATTTTTTAATTCTTTGACATTTCAAAATATACATTAACTTCAGCAAAACCAGTGTGATAATTGGGAAGACTTTTTTTTTTATCAACATTTCTGTGAAATTGTCCAAATATAACATAATATACAATTTATATTAACATCTAAAGTGAGTGTAACTAGTCATTTGAATTAATTTATTATTGCTCGTAACTGCTCAATATAACTTGGTGATCAAAACCAACGTATTCTGTTTCAACTAAACATCTGTACAGCTCAAGTATACAACACTGATACTTCTTTACTATGTTTTGATTCTAAATCTACATGCAAGAACTGCCGAATGATGTGTGAGTATGCTGCAAGCTGGTTCAGCATCAGATGACTGTAGAGTAAAATGCGGAAAATTTCCTCTTTCATGTCCTATTTATAATAATGTATGCATGAACTTTTGTTCTGGTCACACCCTCTTTAGACAGTAGTACCTTTAATGTAGCTTGTTTATGTTTGTTACATCTGTCCTCTCTGTTTTGTACAGGGGTGCGTGCGTGTGTGTGTGTGTGTGTGTGTGTGCGTGTGTGTGTGTGTGTGTGTGTGTGTGTGTGTAAAAACAAAATGCAATTCCAGTGAGAGACAAAAAAGTGTGTGAGAGAGTATGGGAAAGAGGCAAAATGTATGTGAAGTGTTTATAAGAAAAAATAAATTCATAGATGTACTAACAAAATCTACCTAATAACAGGTATACAGCCACAGTTGATGCCCGGTACCCACAAACACAAAATATGTCAAAAACATTTCTTAAACATCAGAAATAAATATATATATATATATATATATATATATATATATATATATATAAAATGTGAATTTTGATAGTCTTGACAAAGTCCCAAAGTTTGGTTCACATACTATAAATGATGTGGTATTTAAAAATGATCTACTTCTCCTGGGTCAAAAATGACCCGAACGCAATAGGAGGGTTAATCTCTTCTGTAGCCCACCCAGCAGTGGTGAGCAGTGAGATGGCAAGTAGAGAGAACAGGTCAGTCCAAGAGCAGAGAGCCAATCTATAACCGTGGGCGTTTACTGGCAAGTCTTAGAGGCAGCACGTTCATGACAGAGGGTCAGAATGAGGGTGGAAAATGATCATGTTTTACAAATACATGAATGTTTTTTGTGCAAAAAAACTTGACTAATATTATAAGTGAACATCAAGGAAGATATTAAAATAAGATAATATAATAAAGATATCGTCATGTCTCATGACCCCTTTAAGTGTGCTGAAAATGATGTCACAATGCAAAAGATCTTAATGGTCTTAAATGTACGCTTTATTTTATTAATGCAAGATATAATTTTACATATTTTTACGTTATTGATTTAGGTCTAAACATGACAGGGACATTTTTTGGAAAGGTTTCTTGAGAATCATTCAGTTTGACAGCAAAATTTCTTGTTAATTTGAACGTATAAACATGTCTTGTTTTCCGCTCAGAGAGGATTGTCCAGAATACTGTGTGTTTGAGAATGGTGTGCTGGTGAAGAAGATCCCTAGTTTATCTTCTTACACCCCTCAACTTCAGGACATGGTCACATTCTACCTAGGCTGTAGTTTTGGCTTTGAAGCTGCCCTAAAGGCCGCTGGGGTTCCTGTGAGAAATGTGGAACAGGGTAAAAATGTCTGCATGTACAAGGTAAGCATTTTAGTACAAGGTACGATTTTATTAAACTTTAAAATCGTAAAAAGTACCAAAAATGGAAGTCCTCTATGTCAGACTGCTCGTAACCCTTCTGTTCTTTGCAGACTTCAGTACCGTGTATTAGAGAAGGCAAGTTTCACTGTCCGATGGTGGTGAGCATGCGACCTGTACCTCACGACAAGCTGGACAGAGCAGCTCAATGCACGCACATGATCCCACTGGCACATGGAGGCCCTGTCCACATTGGACACCCTAGTACGTGCTTCTTTACCAAAGAAATAATGTTTCTCCTTATGAAATAAAGTGACCCCAACCAACTGATCCCAAGGTGATTTTTAGTAGATGTATGATTTCACACAGTGTTCTAGAAGAGTAACCACAGGTGTTGTCATCACATTAAAGGAATATTCAGTATTCAATACAACTTAAGCTCAGTCGACAGCATTTGTGGAATAATGTTGATTACCACATAAAAGTATTTTGACTCGTCCCTCCTTTTCTTAACAAAAGTGAGGCACTTACAATGGAAGTGAATGGGGCCAATTTTTGGAGGATTTAGAGGCAGAAATGTGAAGCTTATAATTGTATTAAAGCATATACATTAAATCTTCTATGAAAACTTGTGTATTGATTGAGCTGTAAAGTTGTTTAAGGGTGTGTTCACACTTGGCAGGTTTGGTTTGATGAAACGAACACTGGTGCGATTGCTCTGTTACTGCGGTTCATTTGAACAAGTGTGAACGCTGTCACCCGAACCTTGGTGCGCACCACACAAGCGGACCGCGACCGCCCTGATAGCGGGTCTCGGTCCGCTTCCAAACGAACTCTGGTGCGGTTCGATTGATGTATGAACGCAACATGGACCAAAGATGTCTAAACAGACCAAAAACAGGAAGTAATTTGCCTAATACTGACCTCAAGCATACCTGGTTCTTCTCATCATAGGAGCTATGTTGCCCATTACAGTTCGGTACAGGCATCGGAACCGCCCGTCAGCTGTCCTTGCCGTATATCTTCGTTTGTGTGTACAACGGAGGAAGTCCTGGCGCTGTTTTGACTCCTTTACACAATTTATTAGCTCTTCGTTTGTTCTCAGCTTGTAAAAATACCACCATATATACATATATAAATCTAACGAGCGCATTTCGCCCAGCAGCCAGTATTGTTTTTGATGTTCGGCAATTTCCTTCAAAAAATATACGTCATAAAAGCTGTCCAATCAGGTTGAGACTTTTTCCTGATGCCTTTGGTTTTGTAAGTTTAGGTTCGGTGTGTACGCTAAGCGAACCAGGACTAGATGTATCATTTTCTTTTTTGGTCCGGACCAAGAGACACGAACTACAAGTGTGAACACACCCTAAATCATTGCTTACCAGGATCACTTGGTGGTCATGGCAAAATTGGCTGTAACTTTACACAGAAAAGGTTAATAAGTGATTTTTATCACACTAAAATATTGTCAACACATATATTGTTTATGTCTTGTGGTTATACTTTTGAAACAGTGAGTATTTTAACATTTTTGGATTGGCCCCATTCACTTCCATTCTAAGAGTGCATTACTGTAACCCAGATTTTTTCATTTTTTTTTTTTTTTAAAGAAAAGGAGGGACAAGTTGAAATGTATTTTTGTGGCAATCAAGTAGATCAAGCTTAACTTTGTGTTGAATGCTAAATATGCCTTTAACTACGGGCATTTGCCAACCAGAAAGTATTTTACACCCTTTTAATTTTAATTTTGAACAGGATCTATTGCTATTCAATTTAAAACCTAATCAACTTCTTTTTGTGAAATGTCTTGAAGAGTGAACTAGCGCTATCTTTCTTTAAAATACATACAACATGAGTTGATGTTTTGCTGTCATCTAATGCAATGACATTCACACATTTTTAAATGTCTCTTAAGTGTCCAAACACTTTTTGGGGCCACTCAATGTATGCTTCTAACATTTAAAATCAAATACCATTCAACCATTGTGGAAAACTGCAGAATTTACTACTTTGTTTGAAAGTTCCATGAAGGACATGACTAATCTCAAAATTTCCTACAAATATAGTTTTGCTATTTCTCCCCAGACACTAGCTGTGTGCATGTTGTGAGCAAAACATGTCTAAACATACCTTCATTGTGTACCTCTTTAAACATTCCGTCGATTCCCTCTTATAGAGCTGCTGGGCATCCGTGAGTTGTCACGACCGGAGTACGGGGATCCAGTGGAGGCGTGTGCTGGTGATGTGCCTGTGTTCTGGGCCTGTGGCGTCACTGGTGTTGAGGCTGTTCAGAGCTGCAGTAAGGCTTTCAGAATTGGGTTCAGCTCTAGATACTATATATAAGAATACTGTACAGGTGAACTTTTACAGGTGATTAAATTATGTCAGTTGTACTTGCACTCTTAAAGCTGAAGTATGTAACTTTTTCAGTGTGAAAATACTTTCTTATATCCCAGCTTAATATGCAGAGAGAACTATAAGCCATTCATAGATTCGTTTTCACAAACACTGTCTGTGTGGCACTATAACAATTCCTGTGTGTCCTGTGTATTTGAGTGACCCTCTTATACCCGGGACTATCTGACTGTTTAAACAACAGCAGACGATGGGCGTATTCAGAAAGCTGTTTTGAAAAACATCTGCATTCGGTGGCGCCAGTGGCGCTGAAATTACATACATCAGCTTTAAAGGAATATTCTGGGTTTCATACAAGTTGAGCTCAATCGGCATCATTTTTGGTATAATGTTTAATACAATAAAAATACATTTCAACCTGCCCCTCTCTTTCTTTAAAAACAAAAGCACAAATCTGGGGTCCAGTGAGGCACTTACAATGAAAGTGAATGGGTGCCAATCCGTAAATGTTCAAATACTGTTTCAAAAGTATTGCCACAAGACGTTAACAATACAGTATTCATGTTAACATGATTTTAGTTTGATAAAATTGCTAACTTTGTCTGTGTAAAGCTATTTCCAATCTTACGTCTTCGTTGCCATGACGACGTAACACCATAAACCCTAAAATCTTAAAGCTACTGTAAAAATGTCAATATGAACAACTTTACAACTTTATTATTTTGCTCAAATAATACACAAGTTTTAACAGAAGAATTAATGTAAGTGCTTTAAAAAAATGATGAGCTTCACATTTCTGCTATTAAACAATCCAAAAATTGACCCCATTCACTTGCATTGTAAGTGCCTCACTGTAACCTTGATTTTTGCTTTTTTATAGAAAAGGAGGGACGAGTCGAAGTAATTTTTTTTGTGGTAATCAACATTATGCCTCCACACATTAAACTGGGATAGGAGTGTTTTAAATATTTTAACATAAAATAAATAGTTACCTTTGCATGTTAACTTTTAACTATGAGATGAGCTTCATGGTAAGGTTCAATTTCTACCATCGTTTGAGGCATACACTTTACACAGTGTGCAGGAAATGATCTCTGAATGTTAACGTTTGGTTTCTGATGTTTCCGCAGAGCCTCCTCTAGCATTCACACACTCTCCTGGCTGCATGTTCCTCACTGATCGAGAGGTGGAAACTAATTCACCTCATGCTCTTGAGCCAGAACAATGTCCATTGACATTCTGCATCTCTCAGAATCCTCAGCATTACAGCATGGCTAGCAAGAAAGCTGTTAAACAAATTCAAGCAATTGAGGAGCTCGCTGTTAAAGACCCAGGTATGAAACGGCATGGTTTTGTGTTTGCGTAAGATAACAAAATATCAAGCCAAGTGGCATTTGTTTTATAAAAAGATAGCACAAGCACACTTTTCAGAAGATTTCAAAAGATTTCATAGAAAAAAGTTTGTTAGGTCTTGAATGATAAAACAATGGATATACTGTTCACAATGAACACTTTGTATTTAAACACTTTCTGGTGTTCAAACATAGTGGAAAATGTCCATAGTTAAAGGGATAGTTCACCCAAAAATGGAAATTCTCTCATCATACCATCCCAGATGTGTATGACTTTCATTCTTCTGCAGAACACAAATGAAGACTTTTAGAAGAATATCTCAGCTCTATAGTTACTTACAATGCAAACGAATGGGATCCAAAATTTTGAAGCTTCAAAGTGCACATAAAGGCAGCGTAAAAGTAATCCATATGACTCCAGTGGTTAAATCTGTATCTTCACAATTGATATGATAGATGTGGGTGAAAAACAGATCAATATTTAAGTCCTTTTTTACTATAAATTCTCCATTTTCACTTGATACTTCTTCTTTTGTTTTTGCTGATTCGCATTCTTCTTGCATATCGCCACCTACTGGGCAGGCAGGACAATTAACAAGGAAAAAGCACTTGAATATTGATCTGTTTCTCACTCACACCTGTCATATCCCATTATATAGCTCTTGAGAAAAGGTCAAACATAATTTGATTGCAAATGCCACTTCGTTTGATATCTAATCCAATGACATTCATACATTTAAAAGGATAAGTGTCCAAAAGTTTGCTTTTGGTGGCCTCTCTGCTTAATATGCATGTCTTATAATACTGTATTCTGTGAGCCTGATACATAGCAATCCTCTCTGAATTGTGTGCAGGTGCGAGGGGTATCCGTGCACTGTTTGTGCAGGATGAGTTGCTCAAGACCTGTCTCTCTCTCTCTCACTCCTCCTCTGTACTCATCACCACTGGGTTTCCCACACACTACATGCACGACCCCCCCGAAGAGACAGATGGCCCACCCGGAGCCATCGCCATGGCAGCTATGCTCCAGGCTCTCCGTAAAGAGGTGGTCATCGTGACGGATGAACGGGCTTTGGAGATGAATCAGCACATCATGCGGGACGCTGTGGAGAAAGGTGCCACATTGTGCTTTCGTGGTTACAATTACACTATATGGCCTAAAGCTGTGCTTGTTGAACATTTCATTTTGATCTTCCATGCTTTTGGAAAGGCTTTCCACTTCATGTTGGTATATAGCTGCATGGATTTGCTCCCATTCAGACTCACCAGAACAGAAAAAGGATGGGGATCATTTATTCTGTAGTTGCTTTAGTCTGGCTAATTCCGTATTTTGTTTTTCGACTTGAATGTGTGAATATGTCGTAATATTGTATGACCAGATCGACTTTAGAGGTGTACTTGATGGCAGCAATTGTGCAGGTTTGGGATAATTAATTAATAATTATAATGATAATTTTGGCTCCGAAAAATTAATTGGTGATAGAATTTGGACATGTGTGGTTATTACATGGTGTTCCTGTTATGAAGCATAAGTGTGTGTGTGTGTGTGTGTGTGTGTGTGTGTTCACCAATAGGTGTGATAAAAACTGCAGTGCCAGTAATAAGTTTCCAGAGCAACAGTCCTGACTCAGCACTTCACTTCCTGTGCCGTGATGGAGATCCCACAAAGCCCAGGTGTAATGATGCTTCACACTTAATCACAATCTCATTTTCCATCTTTTGCCTTCTGTTAGTCTTTAATAAGATCAGATGTGATAGAATATGGGCGAAAATACCATTAGTCTCTTATATTGGTTAAGTTTGTGTATTAATTTTTGGACTACAAAAGAAACACCCTTACAATGATTCTGTGCCATGGCAATGTTCAAAATGGAATACCAGCCTACTACTTACTGAAATCTGTGCAGTAAATACTGTACACAGCCTGCTATAGTTTTTTAATAGTATGTGTGACATAACATACAATGTAACACTAAATGGTTTTAAACCGTATTATGGTGCATAGATGTCACATGACCTGAAACCTTTAAGCTCGGAGGGCCTGTGAGCAAAAAATTATCAAAATATTAATAACTATAGTCTTGACCAACCAAAAAATAGGTATTGTTTAAAGCTTAGAAGCTCTATTTTACAATGCTTGTAAATTCCCTCTTGATGACGTCATCGGAAATGATGTAGCATCATGGAATGTTAAACCAACTGGATTGGGTTCAGATTGATGCGAAAGTCATCCATATTTGGGCAGAGACTGTTACATATGTGATTGTTGACTGTTACATATGGCCACCAGGAGATGGCGCCAAGTACACAGACTCGATGACTCATATGGCACAGAATGAGACTGTTGTGTTTGCATGTGTAATACATTTTTATGTAACTTGTATTAACACAAAAGTTTTCTCAGTTACAGTTGAGATAACTGGGGACAAAACAAGAGCGGAGCCACCTTATTTACACCCAGAGATATATAATGTCAAATCAGTTAATTTTGGGCTCTTTTGTTAATAATTTTTCTGCAGTTTCTTAGGCTGAGAATCTCAGAATTTATTATAATCTATATCATAATTTTTTTTTTTAAATCATTACAATGATACGAAACACTTGACCCTCCTTGTTTTTGATTTTCTTCTTGAGTTATAAGCCTTTCATTTTGGGTATGCCACTGAAACAGGAACTCTTTAACACATTAAGCTGTGAGGTTATTTAATGATGTAACATGTTAAATTTAGTGAGTGGTGTCCAGTTATTAGCTCATGAATATTTTACATTTGAAATCAAATTTTAATAGATTGAAGCTTTTTTTGTAGAAGTTATATCTTCCAGATCATACGTCACATTAAAAATGGAAGGTCAGCGTATTGCATCGTGGGATAGAAAGTAACCAGTACAGTGTGTTTTGTTCTATGCTGCACGTTTATGACAATGTAATGAGCATATACACATATTCTATACATACAGAAAATGTGCATATAGTGTACATGCTATATAATTTGTACAGTGTACTTTATACTGCAGAAATAGTATGCTAAATGAGTATATAGTACCAGTAGTGGTAGGATGCTGTTCTGAACATAGCCCATGTCTTGTGATTAACATTGTATCTAATTTCAAAATGCATTGTTATTATGTGCAATACATAGGTTTGACCACTTGGTGGCAATAGAGCGCAGTGGTAGGGCTGCAGATGGGAACTACTACAACATGAGGGGGGTGAACATCAAGCATTTAGTCGACCCAATAGATGATCTCTTCACCACTGCCAGTAGTATTGCAGGAATCACTACCACAGGTAAAGAATAGAGCATTTCACTATAGAGTCTTTTTTTTTTTTTTTCCAGTGTTAAAATTCCTTCTCCAATCCCAGTTCACTTAAAAATGAAAATTCTCGCCCTCATTTTGTTCTAAACCCTTATGATTTTCTTCTGTGGAACAAAAAGGGCATAAGTGGAAGAATGTTAGGGACTACAGTCTCAGTCACTCTTCATTTTCTTTGTATGGAAAAAAGATGCAATAAAAAGGAATGGTGACTGAGGCTAACTTCTCCTTTTTTCCATGGTAGAAAAAGCAATGCATGTTTGGAATGACAAGAGGAGTTAGTAGTAAATATAACATACTTTGTGACAAAATGATTGACAGGTGTGATTGATGACTTAATTGCTAACCTTTGACCTTTCCACCCTCCCCATCCCCACACCACCCCTCATACTTTGTGCCAAAAATGATTGATGGTCTATGATTGATGACCTGTTTGGTGGTCCCCCTTTGATCTTTCCCCCCCACCTCACCCCACCCCCTCCCCACCCCGCCTCACCCCGCCTCACCCCTCCGGCAGTTGTACAGGCTGTGGTATGAATTGGTTGGTCAGCTGTTTTGATGCCCTCCCAGCGCTGTACCCGACCCATCTGTGTATTTAAAAGAGTAGACAAATTATTAATCTTTAATGATGTAAAATGCTGCCGGAGGGGTGAGGCGGGGTGAGGCGGGGTGGGGAGGGGTGGGGTGAGGTGGGGGGGAAAGGTCAAAGGGGGACCACCAAACAGGTCATCAATCATAGACCATCAATCACTTTTGGCACAAAGTATGAGGGGTGGTGTGGGGATGGGGAGGGGGGAAAGGTCAAAGGTTAGCAATTAAGTCATCAATCACACCTGTCAATCATTTTGTCACAAAGTATGTTATATTTACTACTGGAGTTAATGATGACATAATGTTTACTAGTATAAGTGAGCCATTTGTTACCCCAAATAGTGTAAATGCAGTGGTGTTCTATTTGTTTGAGCATCCCGACCAGCCCTAAATAGAAAACTTGCCTCAACTAATGGTGAGTTTGGGACAGGACATTAGTGGTGTGGAAATCACACTCTTTATTTTTATGTTACACTATCAAATTTGACTTTAGTGTTTGTACCGTATGTCATATAATGGAATTAGATTTAGCTTTGATTCTGACTTGATCTGAAACCCTTTTGACACAGGAAATCGTCAAATCTCTTTTAACGATCATAGTGCTTGATTCACCAACTTTGTTTCCAATTAATCAAAAGTTCAGTTGGCACCAGGGAGCAGTTTAATGAGATTTGTCACCTCTTTAGAACAGGATTAATTGTGCATGTATGTGTGTGTGCAGGGATCGGAGATGGTGGTAATGAGCTTGGCATGGGCAAAGTCAAAGCAGCAGTTAAGGCACACATGCCTAATGGAACCCTGATTGCATGTGACGTGGCTGCTGATTTTGCCATTACTGCAGGTACGACTTTTAAGCACATTTATGAATATACATAATCATAAATATTCATATTATGTAATATAGAGTATTACAAGATTATACATAGTCAGAGAACTTGTATAATATGTTTCAGTTAATACAGTATAATACTAAAGTTTGAGAATATCTTGTATCAAATATCACACGTTTTTGAGCTCTTATTTAAATGTACTCAAAAAAACAAACAAATTTAAAGCACTTTGTAGTGAACTAAATTTAAAGGAATATTCTGGGATAAATGCAAGTAAAGTTCTATTGACGGCATCTGTGGCATGCTGTCGATTAACAAATATTCCTTTAAATATGAATTATGATATACAGTACAATATAGAGAAATTAGTTTGTGAAGAGGACTTAGAACTTATTGTAAATAGTTACAATAATTTACAGTTAGTTCAAATTTACTTAAAATTGACATTGTATTTTATAACATAATTATATAAAATATATAATTATTAACTTTTATAGAATTAAAATTACAGTATTTAGTATAAATGAATAAACTATAGTATAAATTAGATAAACTAATATAAAAATATAACTCTTTTGGAATAAGTTTGGAATAAATGTACAGATTTTGCTCTTATGGAAAGAAATTGGTATTTTTATTCATCAAAGTGGCATTCAACTGATCACAGTATATAGTCAGGACATTAATAATGTGAAAAATTACTATTTCAATTGAATTTCTTTTTCAGAAATTCTTAAACTACAAAGAGTTCTCATCAAAATATCCTCCATGTGCAGCAATGACAGCTTTGTAGATCCTTGACATTCTAGCAGTCAGTTTGTCCAGATACTCAGGTGACATTTCACCCCACACATCCTGTAGCACTTGCCATAGATGTGACTGTCTTGTCGGGCACTTCTCACACACCTTACAGTCTAGCTGTTCATAACACTCTTTTCCAGTTATCTGTTGTCCAATGTATGTTTCTTTGCCCACTCTAACATTTTCTTTTTGTTTTTCTGTTTCAAAAGTGACTTTTTCTTTTAATTCTTCCCATAAAACCTGCACCCGAGTCTTCTCTTTACTGTTGTACATGAAACTGGTGTTGAGTGGGTAGAATTCAATGAAGCTGTCAGCGGAGGACATGTGAGGCATCTAATTCTCAAACTAGATATTCTGATGAACTTATCCTCTTGTTTAGTTGTACATCTGGTCTTCCACATCTCTTTCTGTCCTTGTTAGAGTCAGTTGTCCTTTACCTTGAAGACTGTAGTGTACATCTTTGGATGAAATCTTCAATTTCAAGCATTGTATAGCCTTCATTTCTCAAAACAATTATTGACTGATGAGTTTCTAGAGAAAATTTGACATTTGTGACCTAATATTGACCTTAAGGCATGTCAGTCTATTGCATACTGTGGCAACTCTAAAACAAACACAAAGACAATGTTAAGCTTCATTTAATGAACCAAATAGCTTTCAGCTGTGTTTGATATAATGGCAAGTGATTTTCTAGCACCAGATTATCAGTTTAATATGATTACTCAAGGATAAGGTGTTGGAGTGATGGCTGCTGGAAATGGGGCTTGTCTAGATTTGATCAAAAATGTATTTTTTCAAATAGTGATGGTGCTGTTTTTAACATTAGTAATGTCCTGACTGTACTTTGTGATCAGCTGAATACCACTTTGGTGAATTAAAATACCAATTTCCTTCCAAGACAGCAAAATATGTACATTATTCCAAACTTTTGGCTGCCAGTATATATATATATTTAGGAGATCAGCAGTTACAGAAATACTCAAACCAGGCCGTCTGTCACCAACAATCATCAATGTGATTATCTAATCAGCCAATCGTGTGGCAAGTGCTACAGGATGTGTGGGGTGAAATGTCACCCGAGTATCTGGACAAACTGACTGCTAGAATGTCAAGGAAAGAATGCCAAAGTTGTCATTGCTGCACATGGAGGATTTTATGATGAGAACTCTTTGAAGTATTTTAAGAAGATTTTTTTCAAATTGAAATAGTAATTGTTTCATGTTATTAATGTTCTGACTATACTTTGTGATCAGTTGAATGCCACTTTGGTGAATAAAAGTACTAATTTCTTTCCATAAGAGCAAAATCTGTACAATATTCCAAACTTTTGGCTGCCAGTGTATGTATGTATGTATGTATGTATGTATGTGTATATATATATATATATATATATATAACAATGAATAACAGTGACCAATGTAACAGGGGTTAAAATGGGAAATGAGGAGGCAGAAACCAGCTTAACAGTCAAAGTAATATTTAAACTTAAAGAAAAAGACACAAACACACAAATGGCAGCTGCGTGGCTCTCTCTCTCCCGAACTGTCACTTCCTGCTTTATTTATCCCTCTCCTCGGCTGATTAGCCCGGTTGGGGGCCGGGCGTGCATAATCACGGCCCAGCCCCGCCATCCTCCTCCTCACAATATAGTCAAATATTTTAGAAATTATATCGAATTTTATACTTGTGTATTATTCATATTATATAATATAGATTATATAAACTAATATAAAAGTAGAACTGTCTTTCTCTCTTATATGTGCGCGTGTGTATATATATATATATATATATATATATATATATATATATATATATATATATATGTGTGTGTGTGTGTGTGTGTGTTTATCGGGAGAATGTTTTCAAAAGAAAAATCAAATTATTTCAAATTAACAATTATATAACATTATATTTTGTAACATAATTCTAACAATTATATAAAATTGTTATACTTGTTTATTATTATTATTATATATAATATGATCTAATATGTAAAGTGTGTGTGTGTGTGTGTGGTACTCTGCACAAGTATTAGCCATATATAATGTTATATATAGTTATATATTCAAGTTATCCAAGTTTTTATGTAAACCACAGTAATAACATAACTTCCAATAGTCTTCCACTAAAGTATCTGGACTGAATTGTGGATCATCTTGTCAATGCTTTGATACAAAATGCTTTTCCACTTCTCTAATAGGAGTGTCCAACTGGGGTGGCTATGCTGTCGCCTGTGCTTTGTACGTTCTGAACCTCTGTCCCATACACTCGCGTTACCTCCAGAAGGGTTTGGGACCGCCACCTACATCTGAGCAAAAGAGTCTGTGGGCTGCCTGTCTGCCTACCATAACCAAGGTAACAGACCCCTCAATATGCCTAAAATGTTCAGCCCCACAATACCGCAAAACATAATTTTATTGAAATCTTCATCAAAAGCCACAAACTGTTTTTGAAGCCATGTCTCACATAAAAACATCAGATTGTTGACAGCACAGATTATTTAAAGTGCACCTGTTGGTGACCGCATGTGAGCTGTGTGTTTGACAGAAAATGAGAGACCCAAAGCAAGAGCTGTAGCAATAACAGCACAGAGGCTGCAAGTCTGTAAAGAATAGGGTAGCGTCAACACTAGCCATTTTTATATTTGTGGTGAACTTCAAACCACTTCAGAACGTCTGCCAGGATATGGTATAATTATCATGGCCACAAAGGCTGTGACCAGCCCATTAAACTTATATTCACATTCCTTTCTGTTCTCCTAAATATTTTCTGTGTGCATCATGATGGTTCTCCATAGTGACTGCTATGGATTAACAGCTTAATAACACTTTTCCTGTTTCCCTCTTTAAAAAATTCTTACTCCCACATCTGCCTTAAAATAAATGACCATTATCACTGAATGAATTTCCAAAGATTGAAGGTAGTACAAGGCAGAAAGCAGCAAACTTAGATGTTTTACAGTGGCCAATTTTTTGAAGGGCTCTTACAAGTGCGAAACGGGCATGCCGACCAACAGCCAGCAATGCTAATGGATAACGTTTTGATTTAATATATTGTGCCACATGACCATTGTGCAAGCATACACTTAGTTTTGACCTTTTATGTTTCTCTTTATGAACAGGAGGAAGAGATGCTGCACATTTTGGTGAAATACGGAGTTCGCAGTGGTAAGACGGCAAACCTGGGCCTGGAGGTGGATGGATTGACCTTTCACCCATACCATTCTGACATCATACAGCAGCTTAGAGATCTCACCCTTCCCTGATGTCATCATGTTAGCCTATTCATTGACACATGTTCAGATGAACTAAAATACTGATCTGAGACTGATGTCAAAGCGAATGCTCCTTTGTGTAATCTCTTTCTGACAGATGAATAATGTGATTGAAAAGAAGAACTGCCATGGTAACCTTTTATTGTTCTTATTTCATAACATAGTGTGGAAATTTAAATAATACGTTTTTTCTTACCTCTTCCAGCAATTATTTCAGTGGCTTCTTTCTGTATTTTTTTTGCCATACGAAACAATTGATTGAAAAGATTTTTCGTTTTTTTGTATATTCCAGGTGCCTTAATGTACTTTCTACAGCTAAATAAAATGATTGTCTCAATTATGTTAGTCTATAATTTTTGTTGTTGTTATAAAAATCTTAAAGGGAAAGTTCGCCCCAAAATTCTGTCATCATTTACTCAACCTTGTGTCGTTCCAAACCCTGTATGACTTGCTTTCTTCTGTGGAACATAAAATATAATAGGCAGAATGTTAGCCAGTCACTTTCATCTTTTTTTTTTCCTTACAATGAAAATAACTGGTGACTGCATTCTGCCTAACATCGCATTCTGCGTTCCACAGAAGCAAGAAATTCATACAGGTTTAGAACAACATCAGGGTGAGTAAATTAATACCGAATGATTCAATAGCTGCTCTAAAATTGTTGGGTACAATTCCAGTTCATATCTCACCCTTTTAAAAATGGGAGTACACATTAACCACCAATTGCACCCCAATATTGAATATTTGTGTACATCCTTGGGCAATTCCACAGTATGTTGATGGTATGAGAAGACAGTACATTGGTATTTTTACATGTATTATAGTATTGTTTTAACACTTTATTCATATACCTCATGGACTTTAAATAATACATACCTTATTACCATGATAGGTACCAAGCGCCGAACTGTTTCTCAGAGTACACAGAACCACACACATGGGACAGTAGAGAGCAGCTGTTTTAATTCACATGAGCGTTATATAACACATTCATGTTATTAGGAAATTTGTATATTATCACTGATCTTTTTAGAGTTGTGTGTCTTTCCCTCTTCAGAGGTTCAACCAAAAACAACAATGGAGAAAACCATCCCTAAACCCTTAATCATAAAATAAAATAAACAGCAGGTTTTTAATTAGTCTGGCTCTGGTTAACCTGAAAATATTGTTCATTTCTCTGGGACCGGATTAACAAGCATGGAAATAAAATAAATAGGCCAAACCCTCAATTTCTTTAATAATCGAGCAGGATAAGTTTCTTAGTGGGAACATGACTTTATACTTATTGATAACAGCTGTTTTTTTTTTGGCTTCTGTTTATGCACCTTTGTTTAAGATTCTGTTTCCAGCAAACACAATCAAAACCAAACCAATTGCAGCCAGAAAAGACCTTGACTAAACAAACAAGAGCGGTATCAAATAAAAGAAAGGTTCTGCTGCAAACCGAAGATGTCCTATATTTTTATTGACAGTTTATTATGATTCATTGAAAGGTTTAGAGTAAATAATGACAATTTGTTTTTCATTTTGAGTGAAGTATAAGATATTATTTATTTATATACATACACCGATCAGCCACAACATTAAAACCACCTGCCTAATATTGTGTAGGTCCCACTCATGCCGCCAAAACAGCACCAACCCACATCTCAGAATAACTTTCTGAGACGATATTCTTCTCACCACAATTGTACAGACTGGTTATCTGTGTTACTGTAGACTTTGTCATTTCAAACCAGTCTGGCCATTCTCTGTTGATCTCTCTCATCAACAAGGTGTTTCCAACAGCAGAACTGCTGCTCACTGGATGTTTTTTGTTTTTGACACCATTCAGAGTAAATTCTAGAAACTGTTGTGTGTGAAAATCCCAGGAGATCAGCAGTTACAGAAATACTCAAACCAGCCAGTCTGGCACCAACAATCGTGCCACAGTCCAAATCACTGAGATCACATTTTTCCCCATTCTGATGGTTGACGTGAACTTTACATTTACATTTATGCATTTGGCAGACGCTTTTATCCAAAGCGATTACAGTGCACTTACTACAGGGACAATCCCCCCCCCAGAGCAACCTGGAGTTAAGTGCCTTGCTCAAGGACACAATGGTGGTGGCCGTGGGGTTCGAACCAGCGACCTTCTGATTAGCAGCCCTGTGCTCTAGCCACTACGCCACCACCACCAACTTTAACTGAAGCTCCTGACCCGTATCTGCTGCCATACGATTGGCTGATTAGATAATCGCATGGATGATTGTTGGTGCCAGACAGGCTGATTTGAGTATTTCTGTAACTGCTGATCTCCTAAATATATATATATACTGGCAGCCAAAAGTTTGGAATAATGTACAGATTTTGCTGTCTTGGAAGGAAATTGGTATTTTAATTCACCAAAGTGGTATTCAGCTGATCACAAAGTACAGTCAGGATATTACTGATGTAATAAACAGCACCATCACTATTTGAAAAAAAGTTATTTTTGATCAAATCTAGACAAGCCCCATTTCCAGCAGCCATCACTCCAATTGCTAATTTGGTACTAGAAAATCACTTGCCATTATATCAAACACAGTTGAAAGCAATTTGGCTTGTTAAATGAAGCTTAACATTGTCTTTGTGTTTGTTTTAGAGTTGCCTAAGTATGCAATAGACTGCCATGCCTTAAGGTCAATATTAGGTCACAAATGTCAAATTTTCTCTAGAAACTCATCAGTCAATAATTGTTTTGAGGAATGAAGGCTATACAATGCTTGAAATTGCCAAAAAAAACTGATGATTTCATACAAAGGTGTACACTACAGTGTTCAAGGTAAAGGACAACTGACTCTAACAAGGACAGAAAGAGATGTGGAAGGCCAGATGTACAACTAAACAAGAGGATAAGTACATCAGAGTCTCTAGTTTGAGAAATAGACGCCTCACATGTCCTCCGCTGACAGCTTCATTGAATTCTACCCACTCAACATCAGTTTCATGTACAACAGTAAAGAGAAGACTCGGGTGCAGGTTTTATAGGAAGAATTAAAAGAAAAAGTCACTTTTGAAACAGAAAAACAAAAAGAAAATGTTAGAGTGGGCAAAGAAACAGACATTGGACAACAGATAACTGGAAAAGAGTGTTATGAACAGCTACACTGTAAGGTGTGTGAGAAGTGCCAGACAAGACAGCCGCATCTATGGCAAGTGCTACAGGATGTGTGGGGTGAAATGTCACCCGAGTATCTGGACAAACTGACTGCTAGAATGTCAAGGAAAGAATGCCAAAGTTGTCATTGCTGCACATGGAGGATTTTATGATGAGAACTCTTTGAAGTATTTTAAGAAGATTTTTTTCAAATTGAAATAGTAATTGTTTCATGTTATTAATGTTCTGACTATACTTTGTGATCAGTTGAATGCCACTTTGGTGAATAAAAGTACTAATTTCTTTCCATAAGAGCAAAATCTGTACAATATTCCAAACTTTTGGCTGCCAGTGAGTACATGTATATACAGTATCTCACAAAAGTGAGTACACCCCTCACATTTTGGTAAATATTTGATATCTTTTCATGTGACAACGCTGAAAAATGACACCTTGCTACAATGTAAAGTAGTGAGTGTACAGCTTGTATAACAGTGTACATTTGCTCAAAATAACTCAACACACAGCCATTAATGTCTAAACCGCTGGCAACAAAAGTGAGTACACCCCTATGTGAAAATGTCAAAATTGGGCCCAAAGTGTCAATATTTTGTGTGGCCACCATTATTTTCCAGCACTCCTTTAACCCTCTTGGGCATAGAGTTCACCAGAGCTTCACAGGTTGCCAATGGAGTCCTCTTCCACTCCTCCATGACGACATCACGGAGCTGGTGGATGTTAGAGAACTTGTGCTCCTCCACCTTCCGTTTGAGGATGCCCCACAGATGCTCAATAGGGTTTAGGTCTGGAGACATGCTTGGCCAGTCCATCACCTTCACCCTCACCTTCTTTAGCAAGGCAGTGGTCATCTTGGAGGTGTTTGGGGTCGTTATCATTCTGGAATACTTCCCTGCGGCCCAGTCTCCGAAGGGAGGGGATCATGCGCTGCTTCAGTATGTCAAAGTACATGTTGGCATTCATGGTTCCCTCAGTGAACTGTAGCTCCCCAGTGCCAGCAGCACTCATGCAGCCCCAGACCATGACACTCCCATCACCATGCTTGACTGTAGGCAAGAAAAACTTGTCTTTGTACTCCTCACCTGGCTGCCGCTACACACATTTGACACCATCTGAACCAAATACGTTTTTCTTGGTCTCATCAGACCACAGGACATGGTTCAAGTAATCCATGTCCTTAGTCTGCTTGTTTTCAGCAAACTGTTTGCAGGCTTTCTTTTGCATCATCTTTAGAAGAGGCTATCTTTAGACGACAACCATGCAGACCAATTTGATGCAGTGTGCGGCGTATGGTCTGAGCACTGACAGGCTAATCCCCCCACCCCTTCAACCTCTGCAGCAATGCTGGCAGCACTCATACGTCTATTTCCCAAAGACAACCTCTGGATATGACGCTGAGCATGTGCACTCAACTTCTTTGGTCGACCATGGCGAGGCCTGTTCGGAGTGGAACCTGTCCTGTTAAACCGCTGTATGGTCTTGGCCACCGTGCTGCAGCTCAGTGTCAGGGTCTTGGCAATCTTCTTATAGCCTAGGCCATCTTTATGTAGAGCAACAATTAATTTTTTCAGATCCTCAGAGAGTTCTTTGCCATGAGGTGCCATGTTGAACTTCCAGTGACCAGTATGAGGGAGTGTGAGAGCGATGACACCAAATTTAACACACCTGCTCCCCATTCACACCTGAGACCTTGTAACACTAACAAGTCACATGACACCGGGGAGGGAAAATGGCTAATTGGGCCCAATTTGGAAATTTTCACTTGGGGTGTACTCACTTTTGTTGCCAGCGGTTTAAACATTAATGGCTGTGTGTTGAGTTATTTTGAGAGGACAGCAAATTTACACTGTTGTACAAGCTGTACATTCACTACTTTACATTGTAGCAAAGTGTCATTTCTTCAGTGTTGTCACATGAAAAGATATAATCAAATATTTACAAAAATGTGAGGGGTGTACTCCACTTTTGTGAGATACTGTATATTCTAAAATTTTGGATAATGTATATTTTAGATTCATATACAGTATATATATACCCATTATGTCTGTACATTTTTACAACATACATATGCATCAAAATGTGTTAAAAGTACACCAAACTATATACAACACAGAATAGAAAAAGTAGCAGGAATACCTTCAAAGACTCAAACATAGTTAACTGAGCTGTAGCAATGTAATCCCATGAAAAACTTTTTATACAATCTTGATTTGATTTACATATACAGTACATCCAAACTGTTTGCACGTTTGAGTATCTGTTGTAAACATAACTTGAATGAGCAGGAACCAAAGGACATTCCCCCATCTTGTGTTCCTCTAGTCTGAGTTCAGGTTATTCACTCAGACTTCTGCTATGTGCTGCAGTCACTTCAATCAAAAAAATGTAAACACTCCACCAAACATTTATCACATTTATTTAACTCCTCGGTTTCAGGAAACAGAACATCCATGAATTCTGTAGAGGTCTATTCGTCACCTCAAGCCCCTCTCTTCTACACATATTTTCACAGGATATTAAATCACATTGGGAAGCTGACCAGGTTAAATGGCCTGCCTGAGGAAGAATGACCCTTTACACCCACGCTGTGTGCTTTCCTCTGCTTGTTCACTCTCTGTATGCACCATACTTAACCAAGAAAAGGCAGAGCTGAACTGCAGGGATACGGCATCATAACTTTGTTTTGAAATAGTTCATCCCAAAATGAAAATGATTTACACATCCTAATGTCATTTCAAACCCATATGACTCTTTTGTGCTGTGGAACACAAAAGGATATTATTTGTATTTCATGCATTGAAAAACACATTGACTTGTGGCTGTCAAGGTCCAAGAAGGACAAAAAAGCACCATGAAAGTAGTCCAAATGACATATTAATTTAAGTTGTAATTTACTGATAATATTTCCCACAGGTATAACTCTCTCGAATTGCACTGGTTGCAGCACAATCGCAACCAAATATAATTCTAACGTGGTGCCAAGTTGGAATGTGGAATTCTTTCTCAGCTAATGCTATTAATTATAAAGCAAACTTTTAAGCAACCCTTCAACTGTAGGTACAATTTGAAAATATACATTTTACAAATTATATTTTATCATTAGTTTTTCATCAAATTGGTCACATTTTAGCTTTTGAATTTTTTTTCAAATTCAGTCTATTCCATCAATTAATGTCTTGAAATTGCATATATTATGTTGCAGTTATGCATATTTTTGTTACATTTTTAATGTTCACTTGCATACTTTGTACTATTTATAATATTTACATTGATATGTACAGTAGAACACAAGCTTAATTGGTACTGTCTTTTTAAGACTAGTGGCATCAGCCAGTAACCGCATATAACGAGAGAAGATATGCGTAATTTCTTTAGCGCATTCACGTGTTATTAGAATTAAATGTTGAAAAAAACTGACTGTAAAAACAGAGGGGAATTAAGAGAGACATTGTTCAATGGCATAGATCGTGGATCTCGTCTTTGGATACACAGAACAAGTTAAACCAAACTTTTACTCTCAACACAGTGAAAGGACCTCTTTGCTCAATCACTGGTGAGTGAAATCTGTACATTTGCTGGCCAGTGGCTTATCATTGACATTTTTAGTTGCACAACATGAGATTTGGTGGCATTATAGCGGGTTGCCAAATAGATTGAAAGATTAATCTTGGGATTTAAGAATCTATATCAATATCATTCAAATGAAGATCGTGGTGCATGATCAGTCCTTTAATATATATATATATATTTGTCCTTTGTGGAATTTGACAGCCCCTGATCACTGCACTGTCCAATTTTTTCCTTTTGTGTTTTTGGGAAGTCATGCATGTTAAGAACAACATGAGGGTGATTAAATGATTACAGAATTTTCCTTTTTGGGTGAACAATTCCTAAGAGGCCTTTTCCTGTTATGCATGCAGTTTAAGCATTACTAAAACTAGGAAAACCAATGAGGTTTGAAAGCAGAAATGGCTTTAGTCTTGGACCTAGTTTTGAACCGTTACATGTAAATGTAGCTAAAGAGACTTGGAACACTATGTGATAGTTTTAGTCCATCAGTTCCTCAAACCTCAAATGTCAACCACTGGTGATTATCAAGGTAGCAATCCCTGAGAATTACAGCACACAACAGTAGCATTATATGTGAACATACCAAAACCATGAAATATTGCAATTTAATTTTAGAACAAAAGGCAGACATTGGCACAATATACTACTTTAACCAATGCAAAATGAACAATAGTAGGCCACTGAACATCTATGAGCTCATATGCTGTGCTTCCTTGTGTTCCTTTCTCAATGGAGTGCAACAGTGTCTGTTCACTTTTTCAGCTGTGCTGATTCTGGAAGCATATACCATTGATTAGCAACATCAGAGCTCATGGTATGTCTGTCTTTAAAGGATTATAAGTTATCGTTAAACTAATTTTGTCTATAGAGAAAAAGATGGGGATTTTTACTTCTGGACCCCAACAGTTTGAACAGTCCAAAACTGAATCGATCCTTTGCTAAGTTTCGCCCCCTTTGGTTATTTTTGCTTGCTCAAACAAGTGCTTTGTTCGGAATGAGAAATGCCATGTTGAAAATAGGCAACCTTTATATAACATCCCATAGGAATTAATTGGAGATTTTGGTGAACATGGCAATTTTCAGTTAAATGTGCTAATAAAGTGGTAAAATGGGAAAAATTAGGACAGAATGAAGTGTGACATTTCAAAATATTTTTATCTGCTATGTTTATCTTATTTGTATGTTGGTTTTCTTTTAAGAAATTGTTAAATTACACAGTAATGTGATTACAAACAGCAGAGAATGCAAATCAGAATTGAAGCTTACACTTTTTACAGTCCCGGCAACAGCAGAGTCCTGCAAGACTACAAGGAACACACACTTCATGACACATGTAATGGTAGCCAGCTGGTAGGTAGCTGTGCAGTGTGTAAACCTCACTCCCCTGGCCTCAAGAGGTGCACTAGCGACTCCTCGTTAGCGCGCCTGCCCCCATGTCGGCTGACGCCGGTTCGAATCTTGCTCACTACATGCAACTCCACCCTTGGATCATAAAGTGATTCTATTGGCTACAAGAACTTTTAAAATCCTATGAAGTCACTGTATGATTCATATTCTCTTAACTCTTTAAATATGACAAAGAATAACTTTGAAATTGTATACGTCACATTTCATATTATTAAACCGAAGATATAAATGGTAAACTGAACTTAAACTTACTTGTTTAATGTGAAATTGTGGAAGTGCTTTACTGCTCGTACAATAATAAGAAAAAAAGATATAAATGGTCAAATAAACATATCTCTGTTCTGTTTTCTCAAGTTTGCTCACAAACAAATCAGTTAGCATATAGCTTCTCTTTATTTTTATCACATTTGTCATCACTGTCGCAACCTAGTGATTTAGCTCAATGTTTGTATTCAAAATAAATTTTAATTTGCGGTATAATTAATAACTTTACAAACTTCAGATTTTTTAAATCTTTGTGGTTAGGGTGTAAACAGCGTATGAATGAGGCATCCAACTGTTCCAAGATCTTCAGGAATTCGCTGGTTATTTGGAGGGGGCATAACTTGTAGTGGGCATGCAATGTAGTGGGTGTATCTTGTAGTAGTCTTGTAGGATGCAGAAAAACCCTTCTCAAACACACTGGATTTTCATAGACTTTCATAGACACTTGACAACCAGCAACAGTTGCTAAGTTATGATCGGTCAGTAATGTTTTTTAAGTTGGACTTAGTGAAGGGTCAATTGTATGGCTTCTATTTTACAGGCAATTATTAATACAACAAAAAAAGCCATTCAAACTTCGGTTTTGGTCTGCTGCAGCAGTGTTACCACTGAGTTTCCTGTAACATTATCATTGGTTACTACCAGCTCAATAGAGTGCGTGCTGAACCTTCCATGGCTTTTGGAGCAACAGCAGAAAATGCGAGTACATGCGTCTTGAGCCTTCTGGATGCCCTTTTGGGCACTCTCGCTGATGAAACAGTACAGCGCGGGATCCGCCACACAGTTAAAGCTAGTAAGCAACAGGGAGAAATGATAATAGTTGAAAATTTTCTCAATGAAGGCACAGTCCCTTTCTAGCACAGTGCGCACCAGTAGGAAGATGTGGTATGGTGAGAAACACACTAGAAAGATAACAATGGTGCTGGTCACCAGGTACTTTATGCGTGTTTTCTGGGAAGTCTGCGTGCCTGTACTCTTGCCCACTGCTCTGAGGACTCGGAGGTATGACAATGATAGGATTCCCAAAGGAAACAGGAAGCCTATGTAAAAACGGTAGTAATTTATAGAATACTCCCAAGTCTTCATGGGATAATGCTCAAAGCACACCGACTGGTTAAGCTTGTCCTTGCTAAGCTCCTTATGGCGGAAAAACACGACACCTACAGCAAGTTCCTTTAGCCAGACCACTGTGCTGACCAGTGCTGCAGCTCGCACCGTTCGGAAAGCGGTAAAACGGAAGGGGTAGACCACAGCCAGGTAACGGTCTATAGAGATACAACAGAGGAAACCGATGCTTATGTAAATGTTCTCGTATAGCAGGAAGCCACATAGTTGACAGAGCCACTCAGAGCCACTCCAATCATCCCCCTGGAAAATATACTGCAGCCAGAGGGGCAGGGAGGCCAAGTAAAGCAGATCTGATATGGTCAGGTTGAGTAAGTAGACCCCCAGCTCATTGTGGGCTTTCAGCTGCAGCCAGGCGTGGTAGAGCGAGTAAGCATTGGCTGGAAGACCCACTAGCAGGACTAAGATGTATGCACCAGAGAACAGGTACTGGTGAATCTCATGGCTTATAGTGCAGTTGATTTGTTCTTCCGACATGTTCATCTTCGCAACCTCATGTTCGCTGAATCTTAGTCGATGAGTGTAGATAGTTTGTAATCAGCAGATATCTCCCATATAACATTTCGTGGATTCTATGGGATGCAAACAAAACATGGTAATTTTTTCTATGCTAGAGTTGCGCTTTTGAATATACATGCATACAGGATAACAACTTTTTTTTAAATAAATAAGAGCAGTGCAGATTTGTAACACCCCGTCTACACCGGACATGAGTGATGCGACACGTCAAAAGCATATCTTTCCCATTCTTATTAATGATGCTGTCAACGCTTTCAGTTTAGACATCCTTAAGCCACTGTGTCACGTCACATTGCGTTAACAGACATGTCCGATTTAGACAGGGGGTTAAGAGCAGTTAGATGTGTGAAATTTAATTCATCCCTGTGTCATTAAGGTTTTAAACCAGAACGTGGCAACAAAACACCATCTATTGTGTGCTATGAGTGAGCTGACTTGACAAAATGTGTTGTCAGTCAGTGCACAAATTTCAGTCATCCGGAATTGTCACTCACTCTATGATCGCTCGGATTACTACTACACTATAGCTGAGAAATGGAGTCAAACTAACAGCTTCAGCATTACAGCCGATAACATACAGCACTACATCACAGGTGTGATATTGCTTTTATACAAGTTAAACAAACAAGTCAACTTTATTTAAGCTTTATTGAAGAACAGACCAAAATATTATTTGCTAAACATTTTGCCCACAGCTGTAGCTCTCACCACTCATTCAAAACTGATCATGATGACACAAGTTTGATTTAGCGGAAAAGCAAATTAGAACTATGGCGGGGGCAACATTTTCAGAGAACAACAACAAATTTTGGTTTGTTTATCATACAAATCTATCATATGCCTTCAGAAGACATGGCATATAGCTCACAAATACTACAGACCACTTTTATGATCCTTTTTTGGTCCTTTTTGTAACTTGACAGGCCCAGGTCAATAGATGCTTTGTTATGAAAAGAGCAAATTGCAGATTATTCAAAATCTCTCTTTTTGTGTGTGTTCCAAGGACAAAAGTAAGTAAGGTTTGGAACGACATGAGGGTAGGTAAATGGTGAAGAAAAAGTGTTAATTGTTTTATTGGACTATTCCTTAAACTTAATTAGTAAAATGAATACAATCCCCCCATCATGATCTCTATCTGGTTCGGATTAATTTACCTTTTTACCACAAAAAATGCAAATAAAAAAAGGATACAGTATTTTTTTCTTAAATAGGGGTGTTCTTTATATACTTTGGACATCCTATATACATCTGTAACTATATAATGAAGTCTATATTATAGTCTCAGGAGTCTAAATCAGACTCTAATTACTGATTTCTTTATGCTGAAATGAATGACCTGGATGAAGAATGTCTTGTGTGTGGGTTGAGGCCATCACACTGACCTATTCAAACCCACTAATAAGAAGAGATATTATGATGCAGAATTTGAAAAGCTATTGAAGCTGAAGTTTAAAAAGCAATCTTGAATGTATAAAAAAGAATCCAACTGTATGTCTGCTTCATGGCTTTGAAATCAGCAGAGGCATTTTCTGAACATTGAGTTGAGTCCTTGAAACAATTTATTATTAAATGCTTTAAACCTTAATTCATTACATTTAGTACCCTTTTCAAAGTGACCATGACCTTTTTGGCAAAATGTCATGTTGATTTAAGGGTGTCAGATACATTGGGAATGAGATCTTGGCTGCAGGGACTTATCTAGAATAGTGGTCGACCGATATTTCGCAGAGACCGACAAATCGGCCAATATTCTGACATTTAAAATTATTGCATTTGCCGCAAAATTTTCCTGTTTGGCTGACTTTTTTCTTGAGGGGGCCGAAAATCGTCTGCTTGCATGTGAAGCAACTGAGACATGTAAGTACTACCAGTCACAGTTCATTTTGTTTTTACGTGCCTTTGTGTTACTACAATAACAGACCGATGTGTAACACAGTGTAATTTAAATGATACATATATCAGAGCAGGCAGACACGTTTGAGCTCACAATGTTAAAGTGCTCACCTGTTTCTTACATCTCTCCACTCAACAATTCTGTAGATTTTAACTGTCTTGTCTAATGATAAAAAGACAAATATCAATAAAACTTAAATCATGTACCATCTGCAAATATGCACATATCTCGTTTAAACAGATGTAATAAACAAACCTCACACAACTTGAGCAGATCCAGCATCCTGTGAAGTGCTCATTTATTTTTCTCTAAAGAACGTATTCTAACAGTTTCTCCTCAACAGTTCCCTGTAACTTTTCTAATGATGAAGGCAAATATCAATAAAATCTGTATTATACACATGTTTGCAAATATGCAGATATCTCATTTAAACAGATGTCATTCACAAACCTCACGAAAATCCAGCGTTTTCTTCCCGTCGAGCACTCATCTAAAATCTTCATCTGAAGCACGTATTCTATCAGCCAGAATCAAAAACTTCAGGATCAGGATCAAAATTTCCTCTGTTTCACAAATCATGACGACAATCCAAGCAGGTGATCCAGGCCATTTAATCTTTCAGGAGATTTCTGGATCTGCACGAGCACGTGAGTGCAACTTCAATGCTGCGTGCGAAACCAGGAAAATGCTGCCTCCGGAAGCTGTACACAGAGGTAGAATGAAAATAAGGTGCTTTTCAAACATCAGTTTCCTCAAGAGTTCCATTCATTCAAAACAGACGTCAGTTAAGCCATTAACTGATTAGGCAGCAAGGAAACAAGTCAGCTGCCTACGTTTTCAGATGCAGCCCAAAGTAAAAGCGCTTCGCGTGTGCTATAAGTAAATGTCATGTTCACTATGCACTGTATGTACAATTGGTTGTTGACATTCATGGTTGCTGGACTACAGTGTGTCCTGTTATTTCCTTCCTAATATATTAACAATTTCTTCATGTGCAAGTAAATTACTAAAATTTGATGACTAAACAGAAATCTGTTGAAACTTCTATCTACCATTTAAAATACAATATTATTTTTTTGTTCTGTGTGAAATTGAGTGCTAAATAAGAGTTTATTATTATTTTTAGCAATGTTATGTTTATGTTTTTACTATGCTACATTGTGTGATATATCTGCATTATATTGGCCTATTGGCTACCCTGCTCTCTGGATATCGACAGCGGCCATTAAAAAAAACATTTTGGTTGACCACTAATCTAGAATTCTGCAACAACATAGAATAGAATTGACCCTCTCTGAATAAACCACCATGAGGACATGTTTCATCACCAGTCCATTAGATTAAAATGGTTTCCCTGAATCTGAGCCATACACATCAACACAGGATCACACCTGCAATAAAAATGCTCAGACACTTTATACATTTCATCTGTAAAATAGAATAACATGAAAGAGTGAGACAGTGGCTCAATATGGGGAAGTTGTGCTGATTGGACATTTCAAGAGGGTTTGGCATCTGTGCACTGTGGAGCGGTTTTCCTCTATGAAACTTGATGAAGAGATATACACTAATGAGCCAAAACATTATGACCACCTGCCTAATATGAGGTTGATCCTCCGCGTGCCACCAAAACAGTGCCGACCTGCCGAGTCATGGACTCAACATGACCCCTGAAGGTGTCCTGTGGTACCTGGCACCAAGACATTAGCAGCAGATCCTACAAGTCCTTTAAGTGCACATAAATGGCCAAATGCAGGGTTTTCCAACAGAACATTGCCCAGAGCATCCCACTCCCTCCACTGGCTTGTCGTCTTCCCACAGTGCATCCTGGTGCCATCACTTCCCCAGGTAAACGGCGAACATGTACATGGCCGACCGTCCATGTGATGTAAACGAAAACGGGACTCATCGAACCAGGCAACCTTCTTCCACTGCTCCGAGGTCCAGTTCCGATGCTCGCGTTCCCATTGTGGCAACTTTCGACGGTGTACATGGGTCATCATGGGCACTCTGACCGGTCTGCAGCAAAAGCAGCCCCATACAGTAGACCTTCTGTTGGGTCAGATCAGACGGGATAGCCTTCATTGCCCTTGGGCATCGATGAGCCTTGGTTGCCCAACACCCTGTTGCCGGTTTGTGGTTTTTGCCTCCTCAGACCACTGTCGGTAGGTACTCACCACTGCTGACCAGGAGCACCCCACAAGCCTTGCCGTTTCAGAGATCCTCTGACCCAGTCATCTGTCTTTAACAATTTGGCACTTGTCAAATTCGTTCAGGTCTTTACTCCTGCCCATTTCTCCTGTATTCAAAACATTGACTACGAGAACTGATTGTTTGCTTACCATCTAATCTACCCAGACCTTGACATGTAGCCATGTTAGGAGATGATCAACATTATTCACTTCACCTGTGAGTGGTCATAATGTTTTGGCTTATCAGTGTATATGCTAAAATTAAAAACAATGAGATCAAGAATTTTTCTTTCCAAGTTGTTCATTTTGAGTGGCATACAGACCTAATAAAGCAATAGGCCACAAGAGTCTGCATTACATTAAGTAAATGGTATTAGGCACAATGTGAAGTATCAAAATATAATTAAATAAATATGGTAAAACAGTAAACACTTATTATTACTAATAATCAAACAAATTCTCCAAAGTATTGTTCACTAGCCTAATTGTAGGACTATTTGCAGTTTACAATGCTTGGAAAGTAGCTAATGCGATCAGAATTAAGAGTCAGAGGTATCATATGTTTATTTTTATCACACTAAATCACATTAAGATTGGCTATACTTTTGAAGCAGTGTATGTCTGAATGTTTATGGACTGGCCCCATTCACTTCCACTGTAAGTGCCTCACATTATTCGTGATTCTTTATTTGATTTTTTAAACAAGGGTCAAGTCGAAATTTTTTTCTGTGGTAATCAACATTATGCTACTAATATTGTCGACTGAGCTCAAGTTGTATTGAACCCGGACTATTCCTGTAAAACAGAATAAATGGACAAGCATGAAAAAATTAAAACACAACAATTATTTTTTTTTCTGTCATATAATGCATTATCAATTATAATCTAAAAGTAGAAGTTTTTAAGACATATGCTGTTCAACATAGCTCACTTTGCTAAATATTAGGTGTCATTAATAATATTGTGCCAAACTCTAGTCTTAATCATGATGCGAAATGAAAGCGTGTGAATGAAAGAGCAGCAGGATGAATGCCAACATCCCTCACACAGATGAACCACAGGAAAATGGCTTAATATTACAAGATTTGTTTTTAAATTTGTGATTTAATTACATTTGTGCTGAAACAATTGATGTATTTATTTATTTAGTATTAATAAGGGACACACGAAAAATGCCTTTAGACACCATGCTTTTACAATTGTAACACCAAGTACAGTGACTTTGGTATGAAAAATTTCATATGAATTCTTAAATATATAGGGGGAGGAAACTACTTAATTACCTTAAAGTTCATTTATTTAATTTATAGTTTCTAAATGTGCCTAGGCTACTTTTTTGGTTTTATAGAGCCCTAATCCTATTGATTTTCCTTTTGTTGTGAGGAGCAATTTAGTTGTACCTGTGGTTAGCCTACTTTGGTCTTACTAAGACGAAGGCGTTTCTTAAATTAAATGATAAAACAGAGAACTCATTCTTTTTAAATAAGATGTTGAACACTGGGGGCTGATAAGGTCTCTGTAAACGTTATACTGGCACGTTTATTTTCAAGATGAAATGTTTAACCTATATTTAAATTATGCTAATTTTTACATTCGCTGAAAGTGCACCTTTTCACAGAGGTTTCAAATGGAGCTCAAAATATAGTCACTTCACAAAGGGTTTGCTTACATATGCTAATATTATTATTATGTTATCATGTTAAATTAAAAAAAGCAAAATTGATGTAAATTCAGCTCTCATCATTACATCGTGTTCGTTACGCAATAGCAAACATTTATTTTTCCGCCAGAAAAGTCTACACTGCTGTAAAGTCGTAAATTAATGTGATTATTTACTCATTGCAAGAAGCTTTCTGGTTCTTTCTAAACGTCTTTTTTGGCGCATAATACCAAGTTACCAGTAGTAACAATTTGGGCGGAAATGATGGCTTGTTGTAAGGGTAGCAAGACAGAAACTGCTTTAAAGAGAGTGAATCAATGTACCTTCAGATTCAGCTGTTATCCAATGTCGTCTCCTCAAGGTATTTCCGAAGTGTGCAATATCCTCATCTTATCCTCTACAAGTTGCTACGTCCAGCTCTCTTCTGGAGAGCACCTTTATATTCGTTTACTCACAGCAGTGAACATCTTGCATGAATAACATGGTTCCGGAGTAGTTAACGTGGTCGGAAAATAAAAGTGAAAAATAATAATAATTTTAAAAAAAAATCCCCTGAAATGCGTCAAAGGTTCTTTAAGGACGCGCGCAAACAGGTAAATGAAGCAGCGAAACGATCCCACATGTCTTCCCGCTCAGACTGCGTCTATAATTCTAGTGAGCTGCCTGCGAAGCCAGCATATTTACTGTCAGTCAAGACAAGTGTGCGTGCAAGTGGAGCTGTCTAGGTTGACAGCGTACTGGGGTTTGAGACGTAGTCAGGTTCAGTGTTGGGTGTAATGCATTTAATAATGAATTGACTTAATTACTGTAATTATAATACTTTTTAATTGAAAGACAATTTAAGTAATTACAGTTACTTCTGATGTAATTATATTAAATACTATATAGACTCTAGAACAACTCTATATAAACAAAAGTGAATTTAAAATCGAAATTTAATGTCTAAAGTTAAAATGTATGGTTTCTAATTTAACGCTGCCCCCTTAAATTATTTGGCCAGTTTATGAATCATTTATTGGATTTTATATGATTCATTTGAAAGAATTAAAAGAGCAGTTTCATGTCTATTCTTGTATTCTATAGTATTAATCTTGTATTAATAGTAATTCTTTCAGAATGAGTAAGCAGGGGCGATTCTACGATTTCAATCTTAGGGGTGCTCAGCCCCCCAACAACACTATTAGATGTGCATATTTAATGTATTCCACTCTTTACCAAAGACAGTAGGGTTTTTTTTATACTGGGTTTACATCATTCAAGATAGCCAGCTGAAAAATCATTCAGAACATTGTCATTTTCTGTTATAAACCCACTTGGAAATGCATTTAAAAATGTAAACGTTTAAAGAACAATTCAAATAATCTAAGTTTTTTTAAAACATTTATTAACAAGTGAAAAGAAGCTGCAGCTGTTAAAACACTTGCGTGCTGATTGCAGTCACATATTTTTAGGGGGGCTGAGATGAATTTTAGGGGGGCTAAAGCCCTCCTAAAAAGGGTCTAGTAACCCCTATGAAGTACAGTAATCTAATTAAGCTGTTGAAAATGTAATTAGTAGTTAGTAATTAATTACTTTTTTAGAGTAACTTACCCAACACTGAAAAATCTGTTATCTGAAATAATCTACTTGTGTAAATGTCAATTCTCACATGACGCCTTATTGCGTTCAAAAACCTCAAGACGGAAAGGAACAGAACCGAACGTGGGGCAGGGACTAAAAACAATGTTTTTCCATTTCGGTTTTTTCAATCTGCTTCAGAAGTTCGGCAGCCTCCTTTCCAAAAGGTTACCAGATGGAACAAAAATAAAAGAATGGCTAATAATGCTCTTTTTAAAATGACAATACTCTGCTCTAAGGGGTGGGTGAAATACTAATTGCAGTGTTGCCAAATCTCCCAAGAGACACAAGCAACATGGTCTGCAAAAACAAGCCCAAAATAAGTAACTTACCTCCAAACAAGCTATTAATATTTTTCCTGTGTGGTGGATTTATCGACATAAAAATCATAACAAGCATTTAATTAACAGTTAAGTATAATTTTATTTACAGATCTGCTTCTGAGTCAAAAACCGGCAGCATTAAATCTGTATTAATGCGTCATATCTAACAATAATTCAGTGAAGACTTGGAAGCAACTGAGAAATTGTATTTTTTCCTCTAATAATGTTTTGCTTGTATCTGGATTAACTGTGCACATAGTTTTACAGGTCTTCATTCAGAGAATGTGACATCCACGATGGGCAATTTGGCAAAGAAATGTGTGATGCAGCAGTTTCTTTCAGGATCAAAGCACATGTTTCGTTAATTTCAGGCAACATGTAATTTGACAAATTTTCTGTGATAAACCCTTTGGCCTTTACACTCATGATAAAATGATCAGATCAAAATTAACCAGTTATAACCAGTTACAAGCATTTAAATATAATGTTTTCACTCCGGAACAACTATAAATCACTTTGTTCCTGTTTTCGGTGATGTTCCGCTAAAAACGTAATTGATTATAATTCCTTGAAATGTTTTCAGTTCCTGCGCAGAGGTCACGAGGCTTGGGTTTAGAGTTTTTTTTTTTTAATTTGACACGTTATCTTAAAAACACAACGCTCAAGATAATTTAAGCAATGGCTGCTTGTCTGACATACAGCAGACCATGCTAGAGTATAACACAATAACCTAAACGTGTTGCTTCTATCAATGTCATGTTTCTACAATATGCCCCAGGTCATGGATTTCATTTAGTCAAATCTTTATTACAACATTTTTGGACAACAGCTTTCTCTAAACAGACTTCCATCATTCACAATAAACTTTGTGTAAAGGTTGTTAAAGGGCATCTAGTTAAACACTACATCTTACAGGTAATGAATGATCTATATCCATGTGCAGTAGTGTATGAAAACAAGTTCTATTTTAAATTAATTTTACCAGTAGCTGTGCACATAGAAACACTTATTTTCACACAGTGACAGTGTTAATTCTTGATCTTCAATGGTAATGAGTTCTCACCTCTGACTTTAGAGTGCAAAAAAAATCATGACATGAGATGGCTAACAGAAAAACAACTAACAGTGAATGCACCACACTTTGTTTGGTTGAAGTTTGGTAACGTCATCTGGAAGGAACACAGAGAACCAATGGGTGCTGTCACCAAACTTACGGGCCAAGTCGGTTCACTTGGACATCAGTCAAGAGTGCTCCATTCTTTCAGTGTTCCAAATGATCAGACTTGACTGAATTCAAAGACACTATCTACCACACTAAGCAAAATACATTTGGGGAAATGAGACATACAGTACATATGCACACACATCAAAACAATCACACATACAAGTGTCATTTAATTGTCCAGACATTAATAAATATATCAGAAATTCTGGTCATAAGAGCAGATGTGCAGTGTTATAAAAGTGTGGTTAAAAAAAAAAAAAACACCAAAATGCTTGTGTATAACTGGGCAATGTGTCCAGTGCTCAGATTCCAACTTAAAACTCAAATTCCTAGCTGAAAAACAGCTTAAACCACCATAAACGTGTTGTTGGTTTTATCTGGTCTCGCAGCCTGGTCAAGTCTCCTGGCTGGTTTTAAAAGGGATTAGGGCAATTTGCAGCTTATCATGCTAGGCGACCATCTGGGTGACAAGTTAAACCAGCTGAGCACAAGCTTGGCCAGGCTGGGAAACCAGCTAAAACCAGCTAAGACCATTTTTTTTGTATTTTTATTTGCAGGCTTCTTCCCCATTATATCAGGTTTAATTAGAAGGTAGGCAGAACATCTACTCTGTGCTTTTTAGTCCCTTTAAGCCCAACAGTCTCCTCCTGTTTCTCTCTGGTCTCGTGTTGTCCTTTTGCATGCTTCTGACCAAATCCTGAGCCAAACCTAGTTCCCTTAACAAATAGATGGTCACCCACAGAATCAGAAAAAAAGCAGATCTCTTGGTATGTCAGCAGGAAATGAGCGAGAGAGCCCGTTTCCAGTAATGGGTCCCAATGAGACGTCTCTCTGTTAGGACCTACAACTGTCCTGCACCTCCTAAAGATGGATGCAGTCGCTACTCAGTAATTATGCTGGGAGTGGCTCCTAACACACAGCCATATGTTTGTTTTTCACATTCAGAATAGAATGCGGACTGGCCTGCCATGGATCTGCGGAGAGCTGCAGCAATCAATGGTGTTCAAGTAAGTTGGAAGGGAAAAAAGGGAATACATTCAAGTGCCCCATACATTCCTTTTCAGATCAAGGTGCACGTGTGCAAGACCTGCAAACGCACCTGGTGCCATTGAGGCATAAGAAGAAATAGAGAAAGTAATGTAATGAACAGTTTCCTGACATAAAGGAAGCTGCCTGCGGATTTTTACAGTGCAGTTTTATTTGTCAAAAGTGTTTCTTCACCAAGTTAGAGGTTCTACACACAGCCGTACTCATACCACACAGTCTGAGGGTCATTGTTGGGGTCTGGAGAAGCAGGTTTGCTGGTGGGTTGCTCCTTAACACTGTGGCTCAAATTCGCACTGTCAGCTTTCTTCAGTAGAGGTGACTCCGTCTCCCTTAGATCTCGAGGTTCCTCTTCCAAATCCTTAAGCCTCAATGCAGATACAGCTCGTACTGGAGTAACCATGGCCACCTCACCACGATGGGGGGCTGACCGGGCTTGAGCAGGCCTAGAGCGAACTGCAGTGGCTCGGCTACTGCTCCCTACGTAGTCCCGTTCAGTTTGCAAGGACATGGAAGAAGAGTGCAGTGGTGGAGGGATGGTCAGGGACAACTCGTTTCGAGAGGGAGCGAGAGATAGGCGGCGAGGGTCCACTGACAGGTGCCCTGGGTCTGCAGGAAGAGGTAACGATCCAGGCAGCCTAGCAGACAAAGGTCTTTCCCTGGTGACCACACCAGACCTAACCACCACATCGATCGGATTAGGAGAACTAGCCTCAGCACAGTAGCTGTCCGGCCCGTTAGAGTGGAGGAGGTCTGCGGAAGCAAGGCTGAAAGTGCGATTCAAGCTGGTGCTGCCACCCACCCCCCCACGAGGACTAGATTGGTGCAGAGGTGAGGGCCGTGATCCGGCTCCTCTGTTTGGAAGAGTTTGTGACTGAGAAGGGGGCGTGGAAGTCTCCATAAGCCGAACACTTGGTTTGACGCAGTGTCCAGGTTTTGGTGCCCGACCTTCCATTTCAGGCGGAGTAGTCTTGATGGTTGGCGCAACATAATTGGTGGGGGTTTTAGCACCATCTCTCAGAGGTGCAGACCGGGCAGATTTGGTTAAATAGTCAGTCATGAGATCTTCTCGACTTCCTGTATGGACCTGAGAGAAAACACATAAATCATCATTTATCTTTCGTTAAAAGCCAATAAGGCTGTCAAATTACAATTCTAAATTTGAACATAACTAGAATTTAAAATAAAAATGCCTATTCAAATGCTGAATCTGTGCATTCGAATTTTGGATGTGTGCCAAGCTCTGACAATAACTTCATACCAATTGCATTCTTACACTATATAAGGATAGATGTAGCACAACAAATACGGTTTAACAGAACACAGGTGGTGTCTTGAGATGCGTTTTTAAAGGTTGAAGTTCTTTTTAAATTGACACTGCATCTAAAAAAAACATCTGCACGAGACACTGAATAAACTACGAAACATGGAGACATGGTCAAAAACATCTGTCTAGTGCACGTTTACAGAGGAACAAAATAGGAAAACTGACACAAAAGCATTCGGTGTGAAAAGCCCCTTAGGTGGAGGTCTTTGGCTGTTGAAACTTGCTCTCAGAATTTCTTAGATTAAGCAATGGATTTTAAAACTTGAGATCCTCACATTCTATGCCATTCTGTTGTGCTCAGTCTCTTTGAACAGTCCCTGGTCAAAGAGTCTGAGCCACTTCACCACAAAGTTTAGCCGGATAGCACGTCTATCTGGGAATGATACTGCCGTAAATACAACTGTAGTTAATGAAAAACAATGTGGTATCACTGTATATCACTATAAAGCTCGAGTATGGGGTTGTACTGTGGCACCAGTGCAACACAATGTTTACATAGAACTGTCAATTAAAGTGGTATTTTCCCAACTCAATTACATTTTACCTAACATTTGAGAAAATAGACTGGCTAAATCTTTTTATTTAAATATATTTTATGCACTTTTGTTTAAAATGCAATGCACTATTTTAACAGCTAGGAATATTCTTTGTAATAACAGTGCTGTGTGCTTTATATGAATTCATTTTGCCCTCTTGTGGACTAAGGAAACAACGTCTATTTAAAAATCTGGTGACATTTAAATCCAAATTTAATTTGAATATTGGTAATATTTAAGGTAAATATTGAGATTTAGTTTCACAGCCCTGTTGACAGCCCTAAGCGCCAATGAGTTTGCCCATTTCCAAGATTACTGTACCTACAAAGTGTGGAAAGCTCTGACAGTGTGTTTGATGTTAGGAAAGCAAAGCTGCATTTGGAGGGTATGGAAAGAGTCAGTTTGAAATTAAGTGGATGTACAGCAATTAGGATTTCACAAAAGCACAACTGGACCCACCCCTCTCAGATTCTAATTAGTCACTAGATGCAAACATCAGTGTTTGGCAGCAAAAGTTAAAATGTTCTCAAATTTTGGTTGCATGACGTAGTGTCACTTTTGCAACTTGTGTTTTCTCACTCCGGTCCTACAGACGTACAGCCCCTATTGAAATCAATGCATTTGCTTTGTTCTCTGATGCAGTGTAAACCCTTTACTTTTGTCTAATATGGCCTCTCATAGAAGTGGCCCTGCCTGAACAAAGACCTACTGGTTTCAGAGTTTGTGCAAATTTAGATGGTCTTCTTCAATATAAATGAAACTGTAGGAAACTATATGAATGTCAACAGATAAAAATACAAATATTATTAAGTCTCATTACCATATCATGAGAAAAAGAATAAGATATATATATATATATATATGAATGACTGTGTCATCATTGCCCTAATTAAAGTAGAAAGTGCATTCCTCATTATTTGTAAGATTACATGCAAAGAAAAAAAAAAATATTGAGACCTACTAAAATCCATGAGAAAAGAAAACCATATTTCAGTTAAGTTGTGTGAAATGCGACAGGTAAAAAGGGATATCAAATTGGCCGCTAGTTAATTAAGGTTCATCACGAAGTTAAAGTCCCAATTGTAAGCACAAATGACAGGTTTATCAAACCCAAACAAACATTTCTAAACAACAATGCAACTTTGCTTGGCCTTACAGTGCTGCAGAGTACAAACAGCTCAAATATCAGGCTTAATTAAATTAACAACATCAATGTCTTTATCGATCATGAGTTAAATTCAGAAAGACCACTTTACTGTACAAAAAAAGCTCTGACTGCATAAATAAACACCCCAGAACACAACTTGTAATAGGTGGTGCAGGAAATCTAAAGTGATTAAATGCACATCCTCTGTGATTCATTACATAATTCATTCAATTCATAATTCAAAACAAATGCAAACGGACACATTTCCAATGATGTGCCACTAATCCCTCAGAGGCGGCATCTTATACCCCGGGTTAAAAGGTCAGACAAGGAAACAAACGGGTCTGTTGAGAACTGGCGTTAGGTTGGTTTCACATTGAGTATGTTTGAAGTGAACCAAACCCAGTTCGGTTAAAGTGAACCAGAAAGGAAACGGCCGCAAATGACCTCAGTGCTTTTGTTGTTCACAATGTAAGTGGACTTAAAATAGGACCATGTTTAATTATTGGACTTCTTCACATTAATGGGGTCTTAACCTCCTTGTTGTTCACACCACAGCTTCTTAAGAACTCAGGTAGGGCTGTCACGATTATGAAATTTTGCTGACAATAATTTTTCATAAATAATTACGATTATTATGATAAGCAGTAGTCCCACAAATTGTCATACTTCTTAAGGTGTATGAATGCGTATTACAGAGGCCTACACCTTAAGCAGTAATTTATTGATATTTAACTTGAAAACATATAAGTAAATGGGGCTATATGATTATTTTAAGGCTTTAAAAATATATAGAATTTTTCAAAAAATTTGAAATTCTATGTGCATTTTGAGAGTGAACAAGCGTCTCCTCCATGTCATTTACATTGTGTATAACCCAGGAACATTTGCCATTGCGCAAATAAAATTAAAGTGAAACTATAAAAATCCTAATTTTTATTTTCGTGGGAGTTTGGCGCAAACCTCCGTAGACGGTACGCCCATTAGAGCACTATAAAGCAGTTCATCTTAACACTCTGCTCAGCCCTGAATGCAGCCGCTCCGTTCATTTTAGGTGCTCAAATAATGCAAGAACGGAATACGAGACACAAAAACACGTGGTACTCATGGTATACCTATTCGCTTAAAATTCCCATATGTGGACAGTAAATTGTGACAGGAATATGATGTAATACAGCTACTGTATGTATGGCCAGCCATGAGGTACTTACTGTCTGTCATAAAATGCAAACCGGACTGGTACCTCTTTGCTTTCACATCGCACAAATTAATCGAACCATAAAAGGAACCACAAACAAACTGTACTCAGACCACCTCCTGAGGTGGGTCCTTTTGGGGGTGTCTGAGACCACTTGGGTTGTTCACATATACACGTTATACCGCTCTAAGAGCGCTTGGAGTGCTTAAACGAACTAGGTGTGAAAACGCCCTTACAGTGGGTGGGGACAGGGCATTGCTCTCCTGCAGGAACTGCTCCAGGGTAACCATCTCGCTGTCAGGAGAGGACGGCTGCAGTGAAACGGGGCACTGGGAAGAGCGTTGAGCAGATGTGGCATCACAAGGCAGGGTGGAGCTACGAGGAATAAGAGATAACTGACTGAGACGCGAGCCTTCGTGACCTAGTCCAACGACATCATCGCTTGATAGACTGGCAGACCGTCCCTGCAGGCAGTCCAGAGAACCTGGAGGAAGACAGGCAACTACTCAGGGCTCAAGCAGCAAGAGGAATCGAACAAACTTAAGCACTCAGCAGTGTGAGAATGATTGCAAAAAGTGTGCAAATAAAAAATGTGGCTAATGTGGTTTTGGGTTTCCGAGTATCTGTATGGTCAATTAGTCAGTCATTTCAGCATTTACATCCACTAGTCTGCGTTTTTATTTCGCAGAGTGGTAATTAATTCCCTATCCGAATTGTCACTATACTTCACAAGGAACAGGCACAAAAATCATTTTAAAACTGTTGTGGTTGGTTAGTAGGGCATTGCTAGGTGGTTGCTAGGGTGTTCTGAGTGGTTGCTTACTAGCCAAGACAACAGTGCCCACCTCGAAGTCTTCATGATATTCAGATCCCTAGATATTACTTGGCTCCCTCCTTCAATGTAAGTCAACAGGGCCATTTTATCATACGCCAGGCAAAAATCGCAAGACTGATTTCTTAGAAAAGTAAAAACATCTACTCAACAAGAAACAAAATCTGAAAGGTGTGGGGGAAGATAAATGCTGAAGTTTAATGCATGGGTTAAGGGGTTTGTTCAAACTGATGCTTGCCTTAGGAGGGACCACTAATAAAACAAATATGCAATGTTTAGAAGCACTAAATCTCCTTGAAAAGCTTCCGCTGCCAACTCATTTTTCAGCCAGAAGAGCTCAATATATTGCTTGTGGCACTAATAGCTTTCAACATTAAGTGATCTGTCGTAAAAGATGGCAATAGTGGCATGATGTTTTTATCATCACAAGCCTGATCATCATTTTCATCTTTTCTAAGCAAGCACTGCAAATAACATTGCTATCAGACCACATTGACTGTATGAAGAAAAAAAGATAATCATGAATCCACTTAGGTAAACTCTTTAATTAGGCCATTATAATGGCATCAACAGGTAATCTATGCCAAAGTCACTTTAAAGGAATATTCCAGGTTCAATACAAGTTGAGTTCAATCGACAGCATTTGCGGCATAATGTAATTATCATAAAAATGAATACATTTCGACTTGTCCCTCCTTTTCATTAAAAAAGCAACACTCTGGGTTCCACAGTAAGGCACTTACAATGGAAGCCAATCCATAACTCACTTTTTCAAATGCATAGCCACAAGACATAAACAATAAGTGTGTTAACATGATTTAAGTGTGATAAAATCACGTACCTTTTTTTTTTGTAAATTTATATCCAATTTTACAACTTCGTTGCCATGATGTAACACCGTAAACCAAAAAAAGGACCATAAAGTTGACGAACTTTACAGCTCAACATTACTGCCTTTAAACCCTCCAAAAATTGGCCCCATTAGCCGCTTTTCCACTATTGCTCCAGTGCGAGCCAGAGCAATCAACTAGCCAGCCAGGACCAATAGCCTCGGACCTCGAGCCGTGAAATCAATAGCTATCTGCGTTCCCACCATCAGGCCAATAGCCCTGCAGAGTTGCCCTAAAACCCGTCCTTAACAAGATACCCTGGTGCCAACGTCACACACCATTTCACAAGCAAAAGGGAAGCTCAAGCTGAGGTATCATATGAGGTATCTATGAGGTTATCTAGAATATAGAGTTTATATTGTATGTAAACATTAACCAGATAGCAAGAGAAATTAGAGCTGACAACTCACCGACTATAACTGCCATGTTGTCCCGAGATGTCTTTCCATTAACAGCGGGACGATGTCCCAGCACACGGTCCATGATATTGAACCATGAACTTTGGGCACCTCTTTGTCCATTGAGCATTTTAACAATTTGTACTGTGCCCACAACTTTTTTTTCTTTTTTTCACAACCTGGCAAGTTCAGTGATCTTGGTGCTGAATCCTCTGACCTGTCTTTAACATTGACCCTGCCTGAATCCCCAGTTGGCCTTGTTTGGCCCAAGGGTAATCAGCGGGCCAAATGCCATTGGCTGTTGGCCCCTAGGAAGCCCCAAGGCAGCACGATTAAGCTCCGGAAGTGACAGTGGGAACACAACTGGCCCTGCCACGCACTAGCACGTCCTTATTGGCCCCAACAGTGGAACGTGGCTATTTACTTCCATTGTAAGTGTCTCACTGTAACCTCATTTTTTATTTATTTTTTAAAGAAAAGGAGGGACAAATTGAAATTACCTTTGTGGTAATCAATATTATGACACATATTGCTGTCGATTGAGCTTAACTTGTATTGAACCTGGAATATTCCTTTAATGCAAGTCTGTGGCCATCTGTAATGCCCCAGGGCAGCCATTTTCAGCCATGCAAGTACAGCTTCTATAAACTTGAATGGGGAAAGACTAAAATCTATAGTGAATACTATGCTCAAATAATATATTTCACATCAGCAATAAAATCTGACTACAACATTATTCGTTAAAAATCACACACTAACCCCCTCACCCACTATTTTACAGGCTAGAAAAGCTAATATGCACGTACAATGGAGAAAGTTGACAGACTGATGGTTCATTTAATTGTAAGACAGGAGTTATAGCATTGCAATGCCTCATTCATAAACGCGATTGGCTCTTTTAGCTATAAGGTGGGAAAACAGCTGGTACATTTATGATTTCTCCTATTGATATGTATACGAATGGATCATCTCATAACGTTAGATGACATTATTGACGCCATGCTGAAATATGGAGGCTTGATTGTAAACTGTGTTAACTGGATGACCGAGCCGGTTGAATACAGTTTTATCATGGAGGAGCCTTGCAAACATTCCTGTCACCATTAGAAACAATTACAGTCCCTATAGAGCTTTAGAAAGAGTATGCATGCATGTATATGTGGGTGGCATTTTCAATAGGTGGCTAATGAAATGACTCTTGCTGTGTGTCCTAACAGATTACTCAAACGTATTGTAATAGGCCGTGCACACACACACCCTTAGAGCTGACGTGGGAATTGCTGCTGGAAGTGTTGCGGCTGAATTCAGCAGAGCTGGGCCGGTGGCCTGTGGAGAAGGGAACACAACTCATTTAACCACGATGAGTGAACAGATTCTGTGAAGGCAGCATGTATTGATTTATTGAAGTCTCTCACCTGTGTTTCCATGGACACCACTGCCAAAGCCAGCATCTAGGGAATGATAGCGCAAGTCCTCCTCGGAGACTAAACCTACAATTAAAAGTGAGCATTTTTGAGTTTGGCCCTACAATAAAACTCTTTGAAAATCTGGAATTCATATTTAAAAGAAACTATGGCGTTATGATGTCGAATGAATATGAAATATGCAAGATGCTACTATTTCATCAAGGTAATATTCGGCACCAAGTCACTAATCAAATTAACAAATTTGTGACATTGACCATGTTAAATCTGGTGAACAGAAGCTCATGTTTCCTTGTTTCCATTGAAGCACACAAGATGCTCTTTGGAGCATTCTCAAATCATGCTGGGATAACATATATCCAGTTTTACCCAAATTGCCCCCCAAAAATGTAATAAATCACAAGTTGATGATACATGATACAGTATGTCTGAGTACATGTCTTCTCAGTTCATTTCATTTTTGCTCATGTGGCTAAATTGCAGAGTACAATGTTTCAAAGCATTTAGCAAAAACAAGGATGTCATGACTGCTGCTCTGTGGTTTCTGTGCTTAAAAAAAAATAACTTCATAGAGGTTATCAGGGTCAAGATGGGCTCGGGGAAAAGAAGGCCACAAAACTAACAATAATATCCCAAAAGCTCAAAATGTGGGGGCAAATAATGCCCTTTAAAAAGTTCCTCTATTTTTTATTAGCATCATCTGAGGTAGTTTTTAATAGTAGTTGATGTTGATTTAATTTTATGGGTAAGGGGTAATATTTTCTTAAACTAATTTTTCATCCATAAGACTCGGTTAAATCTATATTTACTGAAAAGATATGAAAGGTGTGGGTGAGAAACAGATCGATATTTAAGTTTTTTTTTTTTCTCTAAAAAAATGAAAGTGAAAGTATAGATTTATAGTAAAAAATGTGCTTAAATATTGATCTGTTTCTCACCCACACCTTTCATATCTCTTCTGTAGATATGAATTTAACCACTGGAGTCTTATGAATTACTTTTATGCTGCTTTTATGTCATTTTTGGAGCTTCAAAATTCTGGTCACCATGCACTTGCATTGTATGGACCTACATAGCGGAGATAATCTTCTAAAAATCTTAGTTTGTGTTCAGAAGTAGTAAGAAAGTCATTCACATCTGGGATGGCATGAGGGTCATTTTTGGGTGAACTATCCCTTTAATAAGTGGAGTAACGAGCAATAGTAAGCACCACTTATCATTTTATTTGCACAATTCTGAGAACCTTTTTAAAGATGCTATCATAAGAACGGTGTCATTATGGGACACACTGGGGCCTCTGGCTACAGCAGTCTTCCTGTGTGCTTTTGTATGAATATCCTTGCTTGTTTAGACAGTGCAGTAGATATCAGAGATAGCTTTAAGTGTTTGAAAATAAACACTGAATGAGAGTAAATGCTTTGTTATTAAACTAAAAGTGACTTGATGAAATGGGTTAAAGGTTTTTTTGACTAGGAGGCATAAAGTCATTAAGAGGGTCAGTGTTGTTTAAGTTAAAGCCCTTGTGTGTTTATTATGGGTTAATAAGATTGGAAAATAGTTAACTTTTGTACATTTATGAATGTTTTTGTCAGTCTTGAAGCTCCACAGCCACCCTCATTCATTTTCAACAAATGGAAAAGATCAGCTCAGAGACTCTGCAAAATAACTCCTTCAGTGTTTCATTTAAGAAAGTCATTCGGGTTTGGAACAACATGATGAAATAGATTTGGCGAGTGAATAATAAAAAAATGCATTTTTGGTTGAACTATTTAAGCTGTCAATTACCCACGAAATTTCTTCAATGTTAAAAAAACACCTACATTTAAAAGCAAGACATAAACATTATACATGTTAACATGATTTTAGTTCGATAAAAATGCTTATGTCAATAAGTTGTATCATTGGATATAACATTACACGGATAATGTTAGCAAGCAATTTTATCACACTAAAATCATGTTTACACATATATGAATATTTGCTGAAAAAGGCCCCAAAAATTCTAATAATTTAATATAAAAAAAAATACATATATTTTATAAAACTAAAATGTAGTTTTATAAAACTGTAATGCAGTGATTAGACTGTGAGAAGTCAATATATTCATTATTTTATTCCCATATAATTAAACATAAGCCTACAGTGGACGACAATCTTTCAGATGAGACGTTAAACCGAGGTCCTGACTCTCTGTGGTCATATAAAATCCCAGGGCACTTCTCCTAAAGAGTAGGGGTGTAACCCTGGTGTCCTGGCCAAAATTCCCATTGGCCCTCATCTATCATGTCCTTCTAATAATCCCCATCCCTGAATTGTCTACGTAACTCTCCTCTCCACCAACAGCTAGTGCGTGGTGGGCGCTCTGGCACACTACGGCTGCCGTCACATCATCCACCAAGCAAGAATGCGTCCTTGTGCTGTGCTATCTGCTGTGGGCTAGAGGCGATTGTGGTTTGCTCTCTTTATAAACTGCACGTTGCCTATACAACTGAAGTTTCGTTTACTGCCCCCTGGAGAGAGCAGGTGGTACTTCAAGCTTTAATTGCTCAGGAATCTTCCTTATTACAGTCCAGTGATATGATAAACGGAGTACATTTTTTTAACATGTTATTTTTATATAATTAAATCACGCTGAATTGACATTAAATCAACAGCCCTAGTTTTTTTATATACTTAACTGCACTAAATTGACATGTTAAATTGACAACCCTAGTTTTAATATTTATGGATTGGCCCCAAATACTTCCAATGTAATTGCCTTTCTGTAACTGCGATTTTTGCTTTTTTACCAAATAAGGGACAAGCCTAAATAATTTTTGGTTCTAATCAACAATGCCACAAATGCTGTCGACTGAGCTTAAATTGTACTGAACAGATAACATTCCTTTAATGAAACCCCAAGGTTTTCTGTCATTTCAAAATGTGTTAGTATGAGATTTTTTCTCCAAACTCAACAGATAAATCACAGATGACTCTGAGGACAAGTTAGTAAATGTATTATCACGGAAGACCAAATGAACATGGCTTGCGATTAGAGGCTCAAGGCTACTGACATGTACTAAATGGCATAATTTACCCTTTGGTCTTCGCCCAGGCCGCAAGCTGGAAGACGACGTGAAGCCTGATGCATTGTGAGAGTTGCGGCTCAGTGGAGTTGAACAGGTGGCTCCTGGCTCTCGGCCCCTCCAACGGACCAGCTCCTCGTGCCCGTTCATGCCCTCACTACCACCCCCTATTGAGCGATAGCCCTCTCTTCCTCTGGACCCTCCACTGTCATTCAACACTTCAAAAAAAAAAAAAATAACAAGAGAAAGGGTTAGTGTCTGAGTGAAAACAGAGGGGTATTTGCGTTTGTAGGGCAAGCGCTGCTGCTGGGCTCCTGTTATGCAGAGGGCAGATGCGTGTGATAATGCATTAGGGCAAAAGCAAAGGCAGGTGTTAAGAAGAGGGATCGACTCCAAAAAACACTCAAGCAGGACACTTGTGGGCTTTCCACACCATTTAGACACTCTTAATGGAATGCTCTTGTTTCAATACAAGTTAGACTCTATCACCGGCATCCATGGTCTATTACCTCAGAAAATAATTTCAATAGAAAGTCTACGGGGCTTGTAATGGAAGTCTATGGGGCGAGGCATTCCAGAGGGTTTAAAGGAAGAAATGTGAAGCTCATATTTTTGCTACAACGCTTATACAAATCGTTTTTTGAGCTATTAAGCCTAAATCGTTCCTTCAGGTGTGAGTATGTTATTATGACGATGAACTTGTGGCTATGAGTCACCAGTGTAATTTCTGTGGGTGGAGTTAGGTCCATGTTAACAGTACTTTACGGATAAGTTGCATCATATCCCATTCTGGTATCCTGTGAAAGCTACAAGGTTTAGCTGCTTTACATAGTCATGACAGGAGTTGAAAGATTGGCTACAACTCTGTACAGACAAGGTTGGTAAGCAATCCCATTTCTATTATACTAGCCTCATGTTAACTTGTATAATGTTTAAGTCTTGTGGCATTCAAGATTTGTCTTATATTGACTTCCAATTGTCTTCCGATGGACTTCCAATATAAGTGCATAACTGTAAACATGATTTTTTTTGTTTGCTTTTACAAACTGAGGGATGCGTCAAAATTATTTTCTTTGGTAATCAACAAATCAATAGCATACTACAGATGCAGTCGATAGACCTTAACTTGCATTGAACCCAGAACATTCCTTTAAGCTTCACTGCTGCGGCAAACTCAAAACACCAGCTGGAATATCGTGATGCTCCATCAGATTCTCTTTATTAGAAACATACTCCTAATCACTACCGGTCAAAAGTTTTCAAACACATTCTTTATTATAATTTTTTTCTCTTCACATTTTAGAATATTAAAGTCATCAACGCTATGGAATAACAGAAATGGAACTATGGGAATTATGTTGTGACTAAACAAAATCCAAAATATATCAAAACTGGGTTACATTTTAGCAGCTTCCCAATAGTCACCCTTTGCCTAGAATTTGCAGACATGTACTCTTGACATTTTCTCAACCATCTTCTTGAGGAATCACTCTGGGATGATTTTTAAACAGTACTGGAGTTCCCATCTATGTTGGGCACTTATTGGCTGCTTTTCTTTATTATTTGGTCCAAGTCATCCATTTCAAAAACATATATTTTTTTTTAATTAAATTTTAGTTTTATAATGAAATAAATATGGTGGCATAATTATATTTTTATCTACAAAACTAATTTCAAACATTTAAGCATACGCCTTCAGATCAACAGATTATTAAGATCATGAGAAACATTTCAGTCAAGTGTTTGCAAACTTTTGACCAGTAGTGTGTTTATCTCTAGCAAGGTGAATGCAATATCCATGACTGCATAGACAAAGAAAATCATAAAAGAATCATTATTGATGATTTCTTGGATTTTTGCCACTTTTAATGACAAGATGGTGACATGTCACGTGCCAGATTTGAACATGCATTGCGCTGACTTTGTTTTTAAGAAAATTTTCTTATCCTAATCACAGATCAAATCACTGATTTCAGTACGGCAAAATATTAATTTCATGTAATTGTCTAAAAACGGTAAAGCTCTGAGGACTCCTGCACCTTTACAGAGAACAGAGATTTGCAGAGCTTTTCCCTTAGTTTGCACAAATATTTGTCCAAAAGTTCTTACTTTTACTACACTGTTGCTCTTGAGTAAAGACATACTGTAACATGCTTTTGTAGTTTCAACATTACAGTACATACAGGTAATGCCTTCAGTAAGAGCCTCAGGGCTTTATCATCTTGCTTTTAATGCAACATATATGTATCATCCTTTAAACCAAATCATTTTATTCTCACTGAACAGTTCTACAATTTAGAAACCTCTGCAAACATGCTGTCCAACAAACTGTCATTATACTGTCACATGCTCCCACCCACAAACACGCCATTAGTCAGTGATGCACGCACTGCATGAAAATGCTACGGTTTAAATCAATGCATCTCTGGCAGATCTAGTGACTGACCTGCATGTCCACAGTCTGTACATTGACAAGGGTTGAGCGATACAGCAAAACAAAAATGTATCTCAACATTTTGAAGCCATTTAACACATTTTTATATATATATATAAGCTGTATTTTGATATGCATGCAATTTATATACACCAAAATGGTGATTTCTTTTTTCAATCGGATAACCATCATTTCAACCAAACGGTTACTGTTGCCAAGTAATAAGTTTAATGCAAGTCGTAAAACACAGTAGTCAAATGTATGTATCCCACACTGCATTCCACTTTTTGGAATTCCACTGTAAACGTCTCATTCTGCGTTATGGTGAGAGTTAAGACTTGGCGTGCTTCGGTGGTAATTAAATTGTGCCTAACTTAGGCTGAAAAATACTTGATTTCAATCACAAGTCCCATCTGGGCTTGTTTTGTACAACTAATAGCGTTAAGTGATCCTTTCTCCATCACATTATCACAGACACTGAACTGTGTGTTTGTGGTGTGTGTATGTGTGTGTGTATCAGTGTAATGACTCAGAGTGGATACATTGACACATCGAAGGTTTCACAAAGGCCATTTCAACCAGCGTTTATGCTGTATTAAAGGTAAATGTGTTGATCGCAATTAAGATAAAATATATATATATATATATATATATATATACTGTATACATACATACATACATACATACATACATGCATACATGTATGTATGTATGTATATATATATACATACATATACACATATATACATACATACATACATACATATACACATACATACATACACACACACACACACATTGTGAATCACAAGTCTAGGAATTAACTTGTATAAAACAGCAATAAAATTATATTAACGTTTCATATTAATGAAATCCCGAATATAACGATATTGCTTTATTTCATGTCACCAACTGAATCACAGCAAACACATTGATAAAATTGTATACATTTCCCAGCCCAACATAAAAGTGCATTCCCATTGGGAAAATGTCATGCAAACAAAGGCACATGTTTAATGGTGGACATGAAGAGGTAGGTGTTAAAGATGCAACTATTGGTGACAAAGATGATGGAGTGTAAGGTGTTTTAAATAGGCCATATTTGAGCAAACATTACAACAAAGCAATTCAAGCCACACATCACAAAGCACACAGCATAAATTCTCCATCTTATCTCTGCGACTATCTGAATAACTTTCCACCTCTCTCAGCCTTCCTCCTTTAATCACGCTCTGTATGCATGCACGCAATTTGATAAGTATTGACTGGTTGTGTTAACAGGGGCTGTGGCTGCTACTGCTGCAACCTTGCCCCACTTCCTGCCTTATTTTGTGCAAGCAACATCAAACACACAGCAAAAAAGGATTTTCTTAATAACTATTTCGGTCTAGTTTTCCAGTAAAGTGTTCTAAACATCCGAAAAACAAGATAAATTAAATGGAAAAGCAAATTGTGTACGATAATGAGACTTGTTTTCAGAGAATCTTAAACTGATTAAATTTTTTCTTACCCCTCTGAATATTTTGTGGTGATTAAAGCATAAATCTAACAAAATCAGATGAGGTCTATGCTTAAAGGTGCACTCAGTAATTTGTCCCTCATTAAAAAAGTTTTTCTACTAAAGAAATGAATAGTAATTTTGAAAAAGGTACAAAAATCATGAGCTCTCACATGAGATGAAGTCTCCAGTCATATCAGTAATCTTATAAAAGCTTTTCGAATCTAAATAGAGAGGGTCTCCTCATGGGGGCAGCCATGTTTGAATCACATGAGCAGCCAAATACTACTCTTCCTTTTCTGCATATTGCAGCGCTTTTTTGTGGTCTGTTCTGCATAACACAGTGGCTCATTTTTGCTTATCGCGGCCCATTGGGCCCGCTTGGTTCTCCTGATGGCCATCCCGCCCTTGAACTGCCCCAAAGTGCGTCAGCCCACCGGGAAAATGCCCGGTATGCCAGATTGCCAGTCAAGCCCTGCCAGTAACCATCCTGTTATCAGACACTTTCACTCATGGATTACATTAATCATGGCTGACTGTGACTAGTGATTTTCTACAATGGCACTGGTAACTGTTGCATTTAAAAAATGCTGCATCCAGACCACTGGTGTAGTCGAAGTGTAAATCCAAGACAACATATTCCAAAAAAATGTGTGCACCTTTAAATCTAGAAGGAAAAAAAAAAAAAAAACATTCCTATATCAAAACCTCAATCAAAATCTAAATAAATCTTACCCAATTGGAAATAGATTTTAAAGCATAAATCTAACTAAATTTAGTGAGATTTAAAGAGTAAACAATACAAATTCCACAAATAAAAAGGCATACTCTGCCCAAACATACTTATTAACTTTAAGAAACTTCTTTTTTGGGGGCCTGCTCAGTGGTAAAGACACTGGCTTCACCCCTGGAGTTCGCTAGGTCGAATCTCAGGGTGTGCTGAGTGACTCCAGCTGGGTCTCCTAAGCAACCAAATTGGCCCGTTTGCTAGGGTGGGTAGAGTCACATGGGGTAACATCCTCGTGGTCACTATAATGTGGTTCTCGCTCTCTGAGGGGCGCGTGATGAGTTGTGCATGGATGCTGTGGAGAATAGCATGAAGCCTCCACAAACACTATGGTAACGCGCTCAACAAGCCACGTGATAAGATGCGCGGGTTGACAGTCTCAGACACAAAGGCAACTGAGATACATCCTCCACCCCGATTGAGTCGAGTCACTACGCCACCACAAGGACTTAGAGTGCATTGGGAATTGGGCATTCCAAATTGGGGAGAAAAAGGGGATAAAATAAAAAAACTCAGATTAAGGATGTTTAGTTAAATTTACTGTAAAACAAGCCAAAAATTCTGATTAGGTAAATCTTTTGATTAGGAAATATTAGATTTTTTGCATTGCACACATAGTGAGACACACATTTCTTATAGCAAGAGCAAAAGCTGGCTGCATTTTGGCTTTTTAATGCACATTTACTTACTCCAGAGTTGCATTCAGAGTCCCGCAGACTGGTCCCAAAGCCCCCCAGAGCATTTATTAGAGTTGGAAGTTGTGCGTTGTGTGTGGTTGCGCATCTAGATTGAGTACTGCGAGGCTGGGGCGTTAAAAATCTCTGAGTGTTTTTTTTTTATTTAGCGTTCAAGTCTGGGTGTTCATTTGCTGCTTTTTTTGGTGCCTAATACTAGAAATTTCAAGTTCATGTTGCATTTAAAAGAAAGAATTTAAAAGAAAGAGTAACTGTGTATGGGAATAAGAGTAATGATGGGGAAAGTAGTTGTTATGGTGACCATGATGATGCTAGAAATGGTGAGGTGTCAGAAATGGCCAATGTGCGAACATGGCTCGCAGGTGGGGCAGGGGACGATGTTGTCAGAGGACGCCCAGAAGCGCAGGCGTCTGGTAATGGATCGCTGAGGAGGTGTCGTCCCCTGTACACGTATTTTCTCCTGACTTTTGCTCCGGAAAAATCGAAACCGCTTCGCTGCTGGAGGGGCTGGAGTGTGTAAGGGTTAAATTTACAGACAGATACACAGACAGGGAGAGAGAGAGAGGGATCAGTGGAAGAGAAGAAATGATGATTCGGAGAAATACAGTATGGTTGCATTTATGATTCATGAAGAATGAAGGCCCCAAGCTTACTTTGAAGATTACTTTGACCATGCAATATACAATGAAACTCGGAAAAGTATTATTACTTTGAAAGTTGAGAAATGGTAGGCTGAAATGGGAAATATACAACAGGATTAGTTCACTGAGTGGAGATCAAGAGGAAACAGAGATTGAAATTAAAGTAACCATAAAAAAATACAAATCACATGGCGCCCCCTAGTGGATCGGATTGACAGCTCGTACAACACTAAAGCTAGTTCATCAAAACGAAAACATCTTTGTGTGATAGTGGTCTTCCTTTAATATAAGCAAAGTCAGTCAGCCATTTATAGCAAACTACCTTGATTTATTTGAATTAGATGTGGACGCTGATGTTTTTCTTTATAAAAGCCAGAATGTTCAGAATAACATTTGTAACGTTTTTAACAAATTTAAGACCTTTTTCGAGACCTGAACAAATAAAATGAATACCCTATTATCATCATACCAAAACAAACCCACACAATCTCAAAATAACTTAAACCGGCACTACTCCAGACGAGTTTTCCACATATATCACATTAGAATTGGTTTATATACCATTATATAAATAGATATAAATTAGAGGTCAACCTCCATCTGCCAATAGTTTTTTAAGATTGTTAGCCTATATTAAATGTTCTTAGTCTTAGTTTCCTGTGATGGGAGGGCCAGACTGAGGCTACAAGAGTCCAAATTGAATTATATTTCAGATGCTGTGTGTGGCAGGGTGGAGGGCGGGGTTATGATGATACACACCCGGTCCCGTATCAGGCTAATCAAGCCTCCGAGAGGGATAAGGGCCGATGGCGGACGGTGGTGCGATGAGAGAGAGAGATCGTTTACGGACATGTCCGTCGTGTGTGTGTTTGTGTCATCGCACCACCGTCCGCCATCGGCCTTTATCCCTCTCGGAGGCTTGATTAGCCTGACACGGGACCGGGTGTGTATCGTCACGACCCGGCCCCGCCCTCCGCCCTGCCACACCGTGTTTTCCCTCTGAAGGGCGCACGCAGAGCATGCATTTATTTAATTAAATCAAATTCTTTTGAAGTTTGACAATCAAATTTCAAGTTCACATCACGATTCCTGTCTTTCCGCCCCCAAATTTAAGAACAATTAATAACACTTTAATAACAATCAAGACCTTGTTTTATCATTTAAGACTATTTTAGTCTTTTTTAGACTTTCTTAAGGATCTGTGGGAACCCTGTCGTAACCCGTTTGTTTGATTGGACTGTCAAAGATACCAAATTGGATACGAAATGTGAATCACCCATATTTTCAAGATGATAACTGGATGCCGCTTGCAGAAATTAAACATGCAACACAGTGAGGTCCTGTGACAACACTGTAGTATATGAATGATTTTAACTAAGCTCGTTTCAATATGTAGACCTATTTATTCTTTTATTACTGACACTTTTATTTTTTGGGTGCTTTTAATTCTTTTACTCCTTTGATTAAAATGTTTTGCCAATTTTTCATTTTTCATTTTTATGAATCACTTCATATGCTATGTTAAATGTATTTACACAGCAATTACAATTGTGGGAAACTATGCATCTTGCGCTCAAATGTAATATTTGTGTAAAAATGTGTCTGTATTGATTCTGGTGCACAGCTGACAGCACGCTGATTAAGGAGACGACATTTAGGCGGAGTTGCCAGATAATCAATCCCAGAATCATTATGCATGACTAAGACGTACTATTTTCATTATCTGGTGTCTACCATCACATTTTTTGTGACCACAGCCCACTTTTAAAGTATCCCCAAAACTACAACCTGTGATGCTACAATTTTAACCCACGACTGACCCAATTTGTCATGAAACCTTGGGAACATTGCTCAACACTGCCTTGGGGAAGACGGAGAGAGAGGACAAGTGTGCAGCATGCATCTGTTGGTTTCTCGCTTGATTGACAAGGATTTTTTTCTTTCTGCCTTATTTTGTGTTCATTATGAGAGAAGTATTCTCAAAGTTACTTTCATTAAAGTAACTGCATTCTGAATACATGTGCTTGAAAAAATAATGGGAGCTAAATACAGTTGCTTCGTTTTTGTATTCTGCACATGTAACATCATTACATGTATTCCGTTACAGCCCAACCCCGGCAATGCAGCCTAATTTGTGAAAAGAAACTGCTATTCATGATGAACACAGATGGGGAATGGCTCATTTCAAATAATAGAACCGGTTACAATAAACAAGTCACTTGTTATTTCGAACTGGGATTTCCAATTCATTTCAGTGAGTTGGATTGTTCGTATGGTTCATGTAAAACTGTTATTTAGCTAAATTGATGGGAACTAGCCCCGTGACAGCAGAACTCACCTCGGCCATTTTGGGCAGGTGAGAGTGTGGGAGACTGTATGTGGTTCTCCTCATTGTTCATGGAGTCCAGAGTGAGACGTGTCTGTCTAGGGGGAAGTGGTGGTGGAGGAAGAGTTGGGGCACTCTCAGGACAGTCTAAGGCTGTAGGGATTTCTGGAAGGGGGATGTCAGGGGCACTCCGGATCCTCTCACGTGGACCATCCACTCGCTCCCGAGGATTTTCTTTCTTAGGCTTGATTAGTTTTGCTATTGCTTTAGCTCCGACCCACTGCCGGCTCCTGAATGATGAACGAAAATGGAAAAGCAAATATCAAAACATTAAGGTTGTTGAACAGCCCACAGAAAGTGTAAAGAACTCTGATTTTCAGCGTCTTATTTGTGTCTTTTTATGTCGCAGATGAGCTCACTTTTTAGGAGTCGGGTCATAAAACTTGTATTGGTCCATGATCTTCTCCTCTAATTTCTCCTTCTGTCGTCTCAATGAATTCAGCTTATCACTGCAAGAGGAATCAGAAGCAATGAGGAGGTGGGATCAGCAAGTTTCAGAATTAAAATGTGCTCTTGCTCGCTGCTCACATGTACTGTTTCTGTTCTTCATGGTAGAGTTCTTTGCTCTCCATGGTTCTCTCCAGCAGTGTCTGGTTTTGCTGGCTGAGCATCTGGATCTGACTGAGAAGATGGTGGTTTTCTTCCTCTAAGTTTCCTTTTAGGCGGGTTAGCAGCTAAAAATAGTGAGAAAAATAGAGATCACTTACAGCGGGTAACTAAAACCTATTATGGCTCCTGACCTATCCACAGCGCTAAAGACTTGGATTTGTGTTATTAATAAATCTATTAAAACAAAACAAAGAAACTGAATGTTTAGTTGGTTGTTTATGGATGATGATGGAATAATTAAGCTATTTAGAATGAAACAATATCTTTTCTTGTTCGAGACCGTATCGTTTTGAACCGTCTCTGCAGAGGCTACATGTTAAAAATCCTTTAACTCTTATGCACTCTTTGGTCATTTTTGAGCAGAATCGATTTTGTTTCTTCCTTTATCTAATGGGTACGAGACTTGGTGACTTTCCGTCCAGTTCATATCTGAATACACACAAAAAAAACTGTTTGGTGCAGCTATCATCATGAGGACTCTCCATAGACATGGTGATTTTTATACTGTATGAATTATAGATTCTATCCCCTAAACCTAAATCTAACCCTCATAAAAACATTTTCAATAAAACATCGTTTAGTATGTTTAAGTGATTTGAATTATGGGGACACTAGAAATGTCCTCATAAACCACATTTATAGCATTATACCCTTGTAATTACCAGTTTGTAACCTAAAATAAAAGTCCTCGTAAACCACGTGTGCCCACACACACACACACGCACGCACGCACGCACACACCAAAATGAATTGGTGAGACCATAATACATCTACAATGCTGAACAAGCACGCACACGTGCGCTACAACCAGGGATAAATAAAGTTATTACTTGTTTAATTCAAGTAATGTTCAGTAGAAGTGTGAATCTTCACTGGCCTCACGATTCGATTACGATTCAAAGGGTAAAGATTCAATAATAAAACGATTCTTGATGCATCTTGTCCTTCAACTTCTTTATTTTTTTTCAGTTTCTTAAAAAAAAAATTTTACTCTATTTTTTTCCCTTTACAGCTGTTTTAAAAATCAGATCGAGTCAAATGACATAACCTGGCCTTTTACATCCAGTATGAGCTGTGAACAAAACATGGAACATCCACAAGATTAAAAAAATGGTTCTATAGATTAAAATTATACTGTCTAAATACCCCAAAACCCACTCAAAATGCACAACTCTAGTCCTTTTACATAATTAAAAGCAATTTCATTGCAATTAAAAAAAAAGAGTACACTCTTAATGTTTCCGGTCACTTTTGACTGGGAACAACAGTAATGTGATTCATTAATGAACAAGGCATTAGGGTTAAGCAGACGTTATTTCCGTTCTTTATAGTCTCGCTCACCTCGCAGTGGTTGTCTAGTTTGGTCATGGAGATGTCCAGGCCCTGATGCTGCTCTTTCAGCTGGTCATATCGTGCCTGCCAACGGTTCAGTTCAAGCTGAGATTCGTTCAGAGATGTCTTCAGTTCTTTAGTCTGCAGCTGCAGGCTGTCATACTCCTGCCTCAAATGTGTGTGCGTCTGCGACAGTCTGCAGGTATAGAAACAGTCAAAGTTATGGTCAGTCTTTATGACACTTTACTTCCTTATTTTGGCCCATTTCTAACCTGAGTGTTATTTAAACAATATTAACAATTATAGAAGAATAAAATATGTATCTGTCAACACAATTCTTATAAAAGCCAGTAGAGAAGCACCAACATTGTAATTAATTTTGCCTAATTCCTATAGCTGATAGTCATCTTAATTAGTTATATTGTTATAATAATAATAGTTTGTTGTCAATAACTGAAATGATGGCAGATCTATTTAATCCAAAATGTTTTGCATGCATATTTCAGCAGAAAAGATGGATAACTTTAAAGTACTTTTAAAAGAGTACTGAAGACTATCATCAGCAAGTATTAATATGGCCACTGATATATTGAGCATCCATGAAAACCAAAGCTCTGTAATGCCGTCTCTATTTTCTACTACAGCCAGCAGAGTGCAGTACATATTCACCATGAAAACTTATCACTCAGCCCGTTCAATGGTCTCAACTGAAAACTTATTAGTTAGGGTGTTTTGCTGCTGCTAAAAAAAAAAAGTCTCCAACCTTTCTGTCTTTTCCTTTAAACTGCTGTTCTCCCCCAGGATAAGAGTGTTTTTGTGAATTTCTTCTCCCAGTCTCTCCCTCTCTCTGTGCAGAGATGCCTCGACTGCCTCCATAGCCTCCTTCTGCTTCAGGAGAACCACATACCTGCACACAGAAAAAACAGCCATTTCATCCCAACACTCAGTCACAAGTCACACAATCCATGTGTAGAAACAAACAAGCAATTATTGATTAACAGTAACGTAGAGCAGGGTTTCTCAAAGCGGGGGTTCACCAACGGGGTTTGTGATAAGTGAGGTAAGAATGCCAAATTATATGATTTTTTATATATAATAAAAAACATATATAAGATATACTTTAACAATATAAAACAACCAATTAATGTAATGTCATTAATTCAATTATACATTAAACTATTTGAATGTATATCAAATTAGTTTTAATTTACCAATTATTTGAATTTAATAAATAAATCAATACATTTTTTTATATTTTTAGAATAATTTAACAAGATAGGTGTGATAGAAATACCAGTGCCAAATAAAAGATATATCTTTAAATGATAAAATGTAATAAATTAGAAAAAAAAATTATCATCTAACACATATAATATATGTAACATCATTAATTAAAATAAAAATGTACATTTATAAACAAATGAATCACCCCTATTTTTGAGAATTTTCTGAAAACGACATACCCAAATACAAATCTCTGTAGCTCTTGAACCCTATGGTCCACATTCATAACTCTGATATTTTTTTAAACTAGACACTTGAAACTTTGTTACCCAAGAGTCATTATAACTCAAAGTAGCATAGGAACAGAGTAAAACAAGGTAAAATATACATGAAATTGACTCACGATTTCTTTGAATAAACTTCATTTAGGGAAAAATGTATCAGAATTTTATGTTAAGGGCCTGAAAACACCATAAAGATAAAACTGAATGTCTGACCAAGTTTTGATTCAAATTTGAGGATGATACTCCCAAAAATGTAGTTCCTGTAAGCTTTTATTCAAGAAAAGTATAGGCGTCCTTTCCAAAAGGCCAAATGGACTCCAAATGGACACCTGGTTACCAAATGACATAAGGAGTAAACACTACATACTACAATACATGTTTATCCATTCAGAACTATTCTGCCCATCAAACTACACAAGAAAAAATGATTTCAGCACAACATTTTAACATTTTAAATTTGAAGGCCTATTTTACAGCACAGGAAAACACACACACACACACACAAACACACAAAAGAGGATTTCAGTTTGAGTCACATTCATCTATTAGCAGCATCAATATTCCATCATATTACAATATCAAATGTCACATACCTAATCATTATAATGCTCAACATTAAAAATGCCTTGTAATTATTATTTTTCTATGTATATAATTATATATATATATTTATTATATCTTCACCTGACATCTTGTAATCCTTTCCTTCCATTATATTTATATTCAATGCACCATTCATTCATATAAATGTATCACTGTAATCTCATATCTTGCTAGTCATCTCCACTGTTATTGAGTCTAAACTACAGGGGTGAGATAGCTTTTGAGTGTTGGAATATGGTTTAGAATCGATATTTCTTTGAAAATGAACATGATGCGAACTCTATCTCGAAAACGCTCATGCAAACCAAAGGAGGATATTTCATTTTTTTCCCTATTTTTCGTTGTTTTGGTTTTAAAAGTGGGATCCATTTTGAAGAGTGGACACTTACATTGAAATGTATGCTGTTGTTTCTTGGATTCGTCGAAACTGATCTGAACCATACGAGATGAAAGATGAGTATAGCGGTTCATTTTGCTCATTTTCAAATGAGAAGTCCTTTTGCATTTAATTTAACCCTTTCCTCTCTGGTGTATTGATTGCAAAAACAAGTTTAGAACATGATTCTTGAGTGTTTTACCTTTCAAATGATGCATAGTTTATGATAGTCAGTTGAATATTTGTTATAAAACAAAGCTTAAAAAGGTAATAAAAGTATCGCCACTCCCTCGAGGGCCCGCCCGCGGGCCGGTGCGGGATAAGGGTTAAATAATAAATGAATTAGATAAGTGTGATAGGAATAGGAATGTCAATGGCAAATTATATGATGTATTTTCACATGATAATAAATAATATGATATAATACAATACAATTAAATGAAACATCATTAATTAAATTATACATTTAAATAGTTAATTAACAAATTAATTGACAAATTAGTTTGAATGAATTAAATTATTTATTTAATTTAAAATAATTAACTAATTTATTTATTTTTAAATAATAAATTAACTAGATAGGTGTGACAGGCCAATTCAAATAAGTTACTTCAAATTATAAATTAATAAATTGGCTAAATATTTTTAATAATATCATACAATTAATATAAGTAATATCATTAAATTGTACATATTAATTATAAATGTTAATTTATAAAAAAAAATGTAGATAAATTAATGAGATGAGTGTGACAGGAATGCCAAATTATATGATGTATTTTTAAATTATAATAAATAATAAATATCCATTTAACAATATAATACAACACAATTAATGTAGCATCATTAATTATACATTAGAATTATATGAATGTATAACAAATTAGTTTTAATTTATTACGAATTATTCTAATTCATTTAAATTAAATTAATATTAAATTAATACATTTTAAATCAAAAATTAACGAGGTGTGATAGGAATGCCATTGCCAAATTAAATTATATATATCTTTAAATTATCAAAATTAATAAAGTAGATACAATTTGTAAATAATAAAATACAACTGTTTGAAATGTGTGTATTTACAGCGTGCACCCATTCACTCTTTTTTTTTTTTCTTTCTAATAAATTTCAGCACTATTTTATTTTGAGAGTTATTTTTCAATCGTTATCAATTTGAAAAACTATTGGCTGATTTATCGATTATCAGCAGGTACTGCCCTACTTAGTTATCGGTAAAATCCAGTATTGGTTGACCTCTACTATAAACATTGATAAAAAAAAAAAATTATAATTTAAAACAATATGCATCTAAACGTTTTTTTTAATGATTTGTCATAATGTAAAGATGTTGCCAATTCATTGCATTTATTGAAAGGTTAGCATTGCTTCAAATCGTAGGGGATACCTCTAAGTTTTTTAGTTCATATGGGGTACAACAAAACAGACAAAAGAGGTTGGGAACACCTGTCCCTCAACCAAACAACAAAACGTTTTACTCCGTGTTGTTTAAGGATGGTGGTCATCTCACAATATTTATTGTACATTATTGACTTTTCCCAGTTAACTTGTACCCACTTTTGAAATCGGTACCTAAAAAGCTCATTGTGATACACAATAGCATTAAACAAGACAAAACTGACATTCTTATATAGTAAGCAGTCAGTGTCAACAAAAATGTAGAACAAAAATTATATTTGTATATAACAAACAGGGTTTCCAGGGTTGCCTGCTATGGTGAAAAAACATCTAAACATTTGGACCAGTACGGCTCACATGAAGACAAAAAAAAAAAAAAAAAAAAAAAAACTTTAATTTTGGTTGCATTGTCCAATATACTGACACAATAACTAGGTTTTGAAGCATGAATGAAATGTTTTGGGTGAGTTACTACATTTTGCAGACATGCAATAGAGTTGTGATGTCCCATAACACAGTTGTAACAATTGCACTTACAGTTTAGAGAATGTCAAGACCGTTTCAAAAAATGAGCCAAAGCGATTGAGAAAAACTGTAATAAATAAAGCAATTAGGAAATGGAGTACGTGTGACATATGGAGTGTTGGACATGAACGCTGAAGCCGGTTAACATTACAGCTGATTGGGCCCCTGACAACCATCTGGGTGACACCATTAGCTGAGGCCCTGAGAGACACACTGCTGCATTATTCATGAGAAGGAGAAATAAAAGAGGCAAAGCCGTGTTTTTCCTTTCTTTAACAAAAGAGTTTCCACATTGCACCATGGAAAAATGAGTGTGACAGGCACGCGTGAGGGGATTAGTGTGTATTAAAGTGGAGTTGTGTGTGTGTGTGTGTGTGTGTTCTCATGTTTGGGGTTAAAAACAAGGGCAGTCATTTTCCTCCGTGACCCACCTCTGAAAACCACTCCCTTTACCCAGAGGTGCCATTCAACATTCAAACAATACATACAGTACTACAAGAAAACTGAATCAGGTCTTAATGCCAAGGAACATGTTATTAATTACTAAACATTTGGTATAATCATGATAAAACTCTACCTTGAATAATTGGAACTAAAACAGAATAATCTTTTATAGAGAAGAGTTTAGCCCTAGCCCTAAACCCTGACTGCTACTTGCTATAAAGGGTCATCCTTGTGCCTCTGTCACTGTCACAGTCTTAATGGTGTGGGGTCATTGTGGCGTCTCCGCACAGACCAGACACAGCTCATTACTCTACTGTTACACACACTCTTAACACGCAGACAAAGAGAAGACAGAAAGATGCATTGGCTGCCACCTATAGTATGTCAATAAGCCAACAAAGGTCACCCACTCTGTTCTCTTAATTACTGAAGTAAATGGCTGAGTGTGTGTTGGGTTCATCAACAATATACTATACAAAAGGTTTCTTGCTACATACTGCACATAATATTATTGTATTAGGCAGTACACAGCATGTACAGTTGGATGGTAAATGAATATATGAGGTATGAATTTCACTTGAGCGGTTAGAGAGGAAGGATTGTAAAGAGACTGACTTGCTCTCCAGTGCACGGTGCTCCTCCTCCAGAGCTCTCTGGCTGCTCTTCAGAGCTGTGTGTTGAGCGATGAGCTGCTCATATTCGGCTGCCTGTCTTTCATGCACACCGAGCAGGCGATCGTGGTCCTGTGCAACACGGTCGCGGGCCGCACACGCCTCCTCGCGCTTTTTCTGGAGAGACTCGGCCTCCGATTCCATTGTTTGCAGCTGGGACTGTAAAGCTCCATACTGAGCCATGAGAGATGAACTCTGGGAGCTTAGTGTTGAGTTTTCCACCTAAACACGCGCAGAAAAAGGCAACAGTGGAAAACTGAACTTTAAGACATCTAAAAGAGGATTTTTCCAATGTTTGAATGTTTTGCAGAATCAAAAAACTTTATTTTAATTTTTGTAACGTTGTATCGCTATGCAGCTTTTAAAGGTGTTCTAAGCGGTATTTAGCAAACTGTTATCAGGGTTCCCACTCTTTTTTTTTAGGGCACAATTTTCCAGGACATTTTATGTGCCCAAGTGGTGTATTATTAAAAAACACACAAGATGTCATGATGTACATTGTGGTTATTGGATGGTTAAGTTTCTGATTTCCGTATTCAAGAGTTTAATTTTATTTTATTATTAAAACTGTATCTATTTAAATTAATCCATTAAAAACTTTAAATGAAACGAAAATATAATTACTTTAATTTTTGAACAAAACATTGCATTATTTTTACAGCAGTATAAAAAGAGTAGAATCATTTTTTGGTTCACACTTCACACTAGGACTCATCACGATTTTAATTTGATTCATTGTGCATTCAGACATTCCTTTTTGTCCAAAAGTATGTCTATTCTGTGACAGTCCACGTTTTGTAGCAAATTTTTAAGACTGGATTCCTTGATTCCATCTGTGTTTACCACATAGAAATCATTGGGCATATATGTGGTAAGCACGATATAAGCAAACTCTTAAAAATTACTTCACATCCTGAGGTGTAAAGGCCACATCTCCACCTTACCACCGTGGGGTGTGAATTATTAAAAAAAAGATCATCAGTCTACAAGTTAATACTACAGAAATGTAAGAACGAACAAATCATATTTTGCATTATATCAATACTTACTTAAATTACTGCCTCAGAGCAAAGCAGAGATGACAGCAGATAAGCAGAGAATGTATGGTAGAGGGCTTTGTTCATGACAGTCAACTGCTGATGTTGTTTTTTACAATGTGCAGCCGCTGGCAGTAACAAAACGATACAAATATTATCTAAAATATTAACCTGTTGATGCACACCCCCTTTTTGAGCACAAACCATGAAAATGACATACCTGAACTTAAATGGTAGTATTTACGGGACCCTTTGGAGTATGGACACAGTTGTAGGATCTTTTGAAAGAAGACACTTTGGGCTTTATTTCCCAAGTTTCAGAATTAATATATGTTATTTTTAATATAAGTTAGGGAGTTTATAGTAATGGAAAGATTTTGTGCTGAACATGTTTTTATAATCTAAAATAACTATAATAAATGTGCCAAGACAACCCAGAAATACAATGTTCTCAAATCCAGAAGTCTTTACAAATAATTAGGCTCCTGCAAGCTTTTCTCTCTGTAAAATTGCTGAAGTATATTCAGTCAAAATAGGAGTCTCCAGTATGTTTCATGCTTGTTTACAGTTAGAAGTCCTGCTTTATAAACCAAATCTTATGCCGTCCAAGTATGTTCATGTCATAGTAAACAAAGACTAAAGACATTTTTTAATATTCTATAAATCGATTTTAAAAACTGACGGCTGGATTAATCGGCTATCAGCCTCTGCAAAATCCACTATCGGTCAAACTCTACTAGATATGGCTTAGGACCCTCCTTCATTGTAAGTCTATTAGCTTTTTCACCTGTTTTCTCATCTGTCAGGTGGAAAGCAGAGGTCTGATTGCTTAGAAAAGTTAAAGCACATCTTTCAATATCAAATCACAAGATTTGAGGTATAATTTCTGACTGTAGCACAAACAGCTAAGGTTAGGAGTAGGGTTGCCACCCGTCCCGTAAAATACAGTGTCGTCCAATATTTAAAGATGAAATGTTGCATCCTATATCGAATCAATACGGGGCGCGATTTGTCCCGTATTTAAGCTGGTCCGATGGCATCACCGCAAAATCGTTCAAGATCATTAAGGTAACCTTGAAATTGATTGGAAATTGTGCCTACGGTGGGTAAATAGGCATAATTAATCATGTCACCGGACTGTAATAAGGAATATTCATACTATCAAAGCAATTTAAATTTGAAGTACCACCTGTTTTCTCCAGGGGGCAGTAAGCAAAACTCCAGCTGTATAGGCAACATGCACCTTGTACAGAGAACAATCCACGCTCACGGACAGCAGACAGCACAAGATGACGCATTCAAACACAGCTTGATGGAGCGCAAATCCTAATGCAGGGATCCTCAAGACTTGTTTTTCTAAGTTTCAAACTAAGATTAACTTAGTTAACTCCTAAAGCGTCCATTTGACGCAGGTGTACGTTGAAGCGTCCTTAAACAAGACCCTATAATAAGTCTTGGACTGATTGACAAATTCAATTGAAAAATGGTTTGCTGGCCAATGATTGGCTTATGTTCAGTAATATGGAAATAAACAATCTATTGGATTCTAAAGCCAGACTTATCAATGGTTTACTCGTCTACCAAAATAATATAATACATTTTATAATGAATATAATGAAAATGTGGATTATTTTTTATAATATATACTGAATATTGTATTTGTAATTATTTAAAAAACTATTTAGAATTATTTCATCATTATATATTGAATTATTGTTGAGCGGCTTTCTCAGAAAATGTTTATATATTCGATTAATTGCGATTAATCGGCATACTATGTAATTACTTCTATAGAATATGTAGACCTGTGCATTGTACCTGTAGTTTAGCAGTTTCTTTGTGAAGTGAGGTGGTGTACTCTTGTAAGGACACTGCCTGTTTCTGCAGTGCAAGTGTTTGAGCATTGAGCTGTGCATTCTGAGAATCCAGCTGCTTCAGCTGCTCCTTCAGATGATGCTTCTCAGTCTGCAGGGCAGCATTCTGTAGATGGCGTTTACACAGGGATGACACAATACTGAAGATCTAACATAATACTATTGTATAATAATAAGAAGAAGAGTCAAACTCCAGGCTGGGTTGGTATAAATGTGCTTTCTTACATTCTTTTCAACATCGATTAGTCTGTCTTTCAGCTTGAGGAGCTCAGCTGTGGCCTCCCTATGCTCCGTCTCCCACTTCTCTTTGTCTGTGCTCTGTTTGACATGTCCCAAAGTCTGCTGGGAAATCTCAGAGTGCGCCGCCTCTTCCTCTTGCCTTTGCTTTAGGGCCTCTAGGTTCTTCTTTACCTGGAGAGAAAGAGAGATCACTCATAAATCACTCATGTTTCAGGACAAATCTGTCTGCATTTCACTAGCACACTTGCAAAGGGATGTAATAACTCACAATAACTCTGGATATCAGATGAAACCTAGCACAGACTTGCATATTTTACTGACTATTCACCCTTTTTTGGACTTATAGGCATATATATACTTTTTTATTGTCATACATGTAGCTTGAAGAAGCTTCAAAATAAGGAAGGAGGGTGCTTTACAGTGGTGAGTTCAGTGCGAAGTTGCTGGTTTAAGCTGCAGCTCTCCTCCAGGCGAGACTCGAGACTCTGAATCTTCTCTTCTCTCAACTCCAGAGTCTTCTTCAGTGCCGACTCAATTTTGGTCTCCAGGATCTTATATTTACTAAAGGACGAGAAAGCAAAGTGTCGGCATATCAGCGTTCAATGTAATTGAGTCCAAGAATCTGGCCAATCATAAATAGTGTCCTTAAGCTATTATTTTTTGGTTGTTTGTGCGAGTAAAGTTGGGGGGAACATTTTACCTCGCAATACTGAAGTGATTTTCTAATCGCCAAAAATTCGAACTCAGAACAAGCAAAGAATAGACGGCTTTAGCCAAAATCAGAATCACATTCAGGAGAATATATCAATGTTTTGAATAGCAATACAGTACTTAACTCAAAGAACTGCAGTTTTATTGTATTGTGACCCAGATAACGATAGAATATTGTATCACCAGCTCCCTGCTGCATCACACCTCTATTTGACAGGTAAAGCAAGACCAACTAAATCTTCTGCTGAATTTGTGCTACAATACGATCTGCTACAGTCTAGAGCACAAATATTAAAATATCAGTTGAGCGAAGACTTAAAATGATCAGTTAGCAGTAAAGATAGATTTCAAAAACTGCTCTAGGCAAAGAGGATTCATATGTAAGGAATTTAACATCACATGTCATTGAAACACACATATAAACACTCACAGGAACACTGACTTATACATACATACACATACACACACACACACACACACACACCTCAATCTTGGTAGAATTACTTAGCCCAGTGGAATGTGAATAATAGGCAATTTTTCAAACATTAAGCGATTAAGACCAGCTAGCATTTCACTACACTATAAGCAGGCGAGGAATGCTGCTGTTTCCATTCATTCCAGCCAATACTGAGGTTAAAGGTGGAGTTCCAGTGAAAACGAATCAAAGAGGAGTAAATACATTCTAAATGCCGGGCCTGTAATTACTTCATACTCTGGCCTCAATATTAAAGAAATAATTATAAACACACGACTGCACACAGCACAGCTCCAAATGACCACAATAAGACTGTTGTTTATAACAGGTCAATGCATCACAGTGCTGTAAAAACAGAATGAATAGAAAGAGACTTTAGAACTGTAACTCAAAGAAGCTAAAATGTAGTGTTGGTAAAGTCTGAAATGCAAGCACCACAATTGGCAGTTATCTCACCTGCTACACCTTTCAGAAGGCAGCATCCGTAAAACAAACAATACTCACTTTATAGGATCTTACAAGACCCATTCATGTACATCACCAATCAAAACATCGACATGACCAGTTAAAGATTTGTTATTTAATGAATAGTTTAGCCAAAAATTGCAATTCTGTCTTTATTTACTCACCCTCATGTCGTTGGAAACCCGTATGACGTTCTTTTTTTACCTAACTTCTCTAAGGAAGAATGTTTATGCAACTTTATTCTTTATAATTACAAAGGAGGCATTTTTTGTTATGTTTTCAAGTCTTCTGATGGCATAATAACCATAATTTATAGGGATAGTACTACTACTCTCTTAGAACGGGCAAAAGGCACATCAAAGTCTTCTGATTGGCTGATCAAAGAATGTGTCTGCGGCCCGTGGGAACATTTTTGTTTACACTTTACGCACTCTAGTGCCGTCACAGAGGCTGGGGAGATATCATACAACACTTATTTCAGGGATCTCTTTCAGGGAGAAGAAATATTTTCTACACACCATTTCATAATTTTTTTAAATAAATAACTAAATAGCTGACAGCACATTTAAAGTGGAAATTTATAGCAAAGAAGGACTTGAATATTATATATATCATTAGATATATTCATTAGAAACTATATTGGTTTCTCACCCACACTTTCATTATGAAGACCTGGATTTAAACACTGGATTCATGGGTGTAGACATGTCTATGTACACAATGTATATGTCAGACATATCTTTTTGGCTACTGTATTGTATCTTGTTGTTCCAGTTTCTCACCAGTTTGTTATTATAGGCTGTTATGACCTAATATGTTACAAAAACTACAGAAGATGTAATTATCTAAATATAATGCATCAAATTGTGTCATTATGTGAAGGCTCACTGGCCAACTCGGTGAAAAACTTCTCAGAAAGTGCATCTCTCTGCTCTTTCTACAGGTTACCTTTAACCGATAACAGATTATCTTAAGTGTGCTCCTCTGTTTCGTAGTAGCTGGCTAAACAGTGTTTTTGCAAACAGCGGTTGGCTTAACCAGAGACTCCGATACCATTTTTAATATGCTGTTACGTTGAAAATAGATTCAAAGTCCTATTTGACACACTTGTGTATAGTCGTCACTGAATTTCTAATTTTGTAAAAAGTAATGTCATGCATAATCATTTTCGATCATTGTTTTCATGATCGAACATTTCTGTCACTTCAGAGTACTCAAGTACTCATCCCTAGACTATTCCTCACACAAAGCTATCGTATGACTTAAGAAGACTTGGCAGTATACCGCTCGAGTTGTATGGACAACTTTTATTGTGTTTTTGGTCATTTTTGGAGCTCAGCAATCCCAATCACTTTCATTGCAATAAAGCAGCTCCATAATTCTCCTTTTGAGCATTGTTCCTAATCAAAAGAAAGTCATACATGTTTGGGACAAAATGAGGGTGAGAAAATGATGACAGAATTTTCATTTTTGGGTGAAATATCCTTTGAATAACTTGATCAACTCACTTGTCTTCAAAACTGTGCTCTTCCTGTAGGAGTTTCTCTCGATTCAAGCCGATCTTCTCCAGCTCGTGGCTCAGCTTTTCCAGTTCATTACACTGCTGCTGCACCCTCAACTTCTCATTCACCAGATCCTGTGCACCAAAATTCACAAAGCCACGTTTATATTCTATTCCAGTACATGAAGCGCAGAGCTCTTCTTTGGCTGAAATACACTACATGTCATACCTCTCTCAGCGTAGCCAGAGTCTTCTTATCCATGGTGGCCTGTTTCTGTAGGTCTTTATTCTCCATCTCCAGCTCTTTGAGTCTCCCTGTGGCCTCTTTGAGTCGGCTTAGCTCTTTATTCAGAGCTGTACCCTCTTTCTCCATGCTGGCCAGTCTGAGGCAGCTCTCCTCGTGTGCTGCCTCCTTCACCTCCAACTGCTGCCTCAACCTACGCGACTCCTTCTCCAATTGCTTCCTCTCCTTCTCCGCCTGGCCCAGTTCCTGCTCCATTCCTCGCTTCTCTTTCTCCACAACCTCTGCCTGTGCCACTGCCTGCCTCAGCCCTTCCAGCTCCCATTGCAGATCCTTTATTTCAGCCTTGTTGTGCATCAGTTCACCCTCTAACCCCTGGATTTTGGTGGAACTGTTGTCCAGGGTCTGTTGGAGCCGTTGGTTCTCCTGGTTCAGGTTGCTACAGTTCATCTCCAGTCTTTCGCTCCTCTTGGCCTGGGAACGGAGCTCCTCTAGAGTGCGGATCATCTCCTCGTGTTCCCGCTCTAGCTCTGCATGTTCCTGCTGCAGTTGAGCCAGGCGAGCAGTGGCTGGTCGCAGGGTCTCCAGTGTACACCGCTGCTCCAAGTTCTCCTTCTCAAGTTGCTGGTGGTCCTTCTCCAAAACAGCCAACCGCACGCTGGCATTCTGGGCCGTGTCGGCGAGCTTCTTCAACCTGCGGTTGTCTTGCTCTAGAGTTGCGTTCTCGCGCTCCAGGGCCTCGGCACGCTCGCTGCTGATCTTCAGGGAGGCGGCTTCTCGATGCATCTGCTCACGGACTCGCTCCAGGCAAGCTACCTCCCTCTCCAGTTCCTCACAGCGTTCTTCTCGTTCCCGGAGAGACTCTAGCTCCTTAGTGGCATGTCGTTTCTCGGCCTCCATGCGAGCCAGTTTACCACCCGTTTCGGAAATGGTTTGGTGGAGGACTCGGTTTTCTGTCTCCACCTCCCTCACACGAGCCTCGCTGTTCACTTGAGCGCGCTTCCGAAGGGAGCTCACCGCCTGGGTCAGATGTTCCTTCTCCTGCTCCAGTTCTGAGATCTAACAAACACACATATTTAGCCTGTAAATATACAGAAATCTTTGCAAAAACTATACATGCTCCATTCAAGAACTGGTGAGCTGCCCACCCAGGTAATATTTTTAGGCATCGCAGGTTCCTGACACAAAGACTGTTTCAAACAGTAGGCTGCAAAATTATGCAATACTATAAAATGTTTTGGCCAAAAATTGAAGACAGTGTTGCATGTATTCTTCCCAGAATTGATCAAAGATGACACGCATTGTGGGTTATGTTGATTATACACTCACTGAGCACTTTATTAGTAACACTAAGTCCAAATAAAGTGCCAAACGCAGTCTTCTGCTGTTGTAGCCCATTCGCCATAAGGTTCAATGTCTCACTACAATTGTACAGAGTGGTTATCTGAGTTACCATAGCCTTTCTGTCAGCTCGAACCAGTCTGGTCATTCTCTGTTGACCTCTCTCATCAACAAAGTGCCTCCGTCTGCAGAACTGCCGCTCAATGGATGTTTTTTGTTTTTGGCACCATTCTGAGTAACTCTAGAGTTCAGCAGTTACAGAAATACTCAAACCAGCACGTCTGGCACCAACAATCATGCAATATTCGAAATCAGTGTGATAACATATTTTCCCCCCATTCTGATGGTTGATGTGAACATCAACTGAAACTCCTGACACATATCTGCATGATTTTATGCATTACATTTACATTTATTCATTTGGCAAACGCTTTTATCCAAAGCAACTTACAAAAGAGGAAAAAATAAGAGAACCATCTTAAGGAGACATTTGAACGAAAAGTGCCATACTACAAAGTTTCACTAGCATCAGAATAGCATTCAAAACAGATTTAAGTGCAACAAGAATTATTAAATTTTTTAGTGACTGGTTAAGTGCTCTTGGAAAAGAGTGTGTTTTTAGCCATTTTTTGGAGACAGAGAGTGAATCGGCTGCAGCCACACGACTGACTGTGCTCAGTGAGTGTATCTCATTGTGTAACAATGAATGTTATGGTCAACATGTTACAGAATGTGTTATTTTGTATTTTTTTTACCTGTCTGTCTTTATCTTCCTGCAGTGTCTCCAGAGATTTCTCCAGCCTCTTTTTCTCATTTAGCAGCTCTTCTCTAAGGCTCTCCATGTCCTGAGTTGTCTGTTTCTCCTGGTCCAGCTGGGACTGCAGACGCTCCAACTGAAACACATAGCACAGCACAAATCAGCATTCTGCCTTATTATTAGCTGTCAGCAAACAGACAAAGGCAATAAGGAGGCAAGCAGTACCTTCTTGCTGAGGCTCTGGTTCTCTTTCTCCAGCTCGAGTGAATGTAGCTGACCCTCCTCCATGTTGATGGAGGCCTCTCTCAGCTCCTGGATGGTGCTCTGAAGACACTGATTCTCCTTCTCCAGCTTTAACAGACGACTGGATGCGGACTCATTCAGCTCAAACACAAATGACTTGCGGGCTATTGAGTCGATAACAAAAAATTATGTTAGCGTTAATAAATTATTTATTAGTGAAATATCGATATATCAGAAAATATGCAGAATATTTTCAGTTAAAATTCCTTCTCATATCCAAGCTTAATATGAAGAGAAAACTATAAGACATTCATTTGAAATATTCCTGAAAAGTAGAAATATTTTGGCACTTTCTAAATATTTTGTTGGGCATCCAGATCAGCTCGATATGGCAACATTGGCACAACTGGTGACATACATTTTGGGCGGGGCTTTCTGTTTTTCGACCAATGGTAGGACAGGGGGAGTTTGCTCTGAAAGAGTAGAATACAACAACAGAGAGTAATAGCCAAGTACATGTCTTTGAATTAGAGGTTGACCGATATATCGTTTTTGCCGATTAATCGGCACCGATAACAGATTTCTGGAACTATCAGTTATTGGCAAAAGCCGCACTGCTAGTTTTCCTTGTCTGGTGCTGGAGTGGCTGGGATGGGTCAGCTGTCATTAGACAATATAAGAGCGGCCTGTAGAGGTGAACTAAAAACTATCCCTTCACTGTGGTGTTGGTTTTAACACGCGAGACTACACTCTGCATGGAGCAGAACACTTCAGATGCAGATTTAAAACAACAATGAAAAGGTATGTATACAGTACACATTGTCATATCATTATAAAGTAATGAATTTGTTGACTAGATGCTGCATTAGTAGAGAACAGCAGTATGTTTTCTAACAAAGCTGAGAGGACGCTAACATTAAGCTAACCTCAAGCGGTTAGAATAATGTGACAAAAATACATGCAAGCCTTACCCAAATGTTTAAATGTCACAATTGTTACAATATATTACCATCTATTTGCATTAGTTTATATCGAGCTGGTCATGTTTATGCATTCGTTAGCCAGCTAATTTGCATATTTAAGGATAGTAATGTGAGAAGAAAGCAAATGAATATGTTCATGCAGCCGAGAGAAACATATAAACAAATAAGAAACACATCTGATTTCAATAAAAAAAAATATATCCTCACTGCAATACGATGACTTCAGATGGATCATATTGTTGCGCTAAAAAAGGCTAGACACAGTGCAACAAACAGTTTAACACTAAGCAGTTTCAAAATGCTTTCAAAGTTCTTTTTAATTAGACACATCATCTAAAAAAAAAAAAATAGCGTTCCTGCACGAGATGTCGAATAAACAAAAACAAAGACATTCATCTAGCATGCATTTACATAGAAAAACTAATGGATTTCAAAAGCATTCGGTGTGAACAGCCCCTAACAGTTGGTGGAGGTCTTTTGATGTTGCATTATGCTCTCTTATAAGCGTTTCTCAGATTAAGCAAAGAGTTGTTTAAATGCTTTATCAGGAAAGATGTTCAACTTGGAAATGCATGTCTTAAAATCCTCACATTCGTTTCCAGTCTGTTGTGTTCTGTCTGTTTGAACAGCCCCTGGCCTGGGCTCACAGTCTGAGCCACTTCACCACCGAGTTTAGCCAGATACCATTGCTATCTGAATATTGCTACTCTACATTCAACTGTACTGAATAAAAAACAATATGCTATTTTGCTGTTATTATGAAGCTTGAGTCTTGAATAGTAGGAATCAGTGCAAGTTTCCCCCCTCATTTTATTTGACTTTTGAGAATATGGACCGACTAAAACATTTTATTTATTTATTTTATGCACATTAGTTGAAAATGAAATGCTCTTTTTTTTAACAGCCAGGATAGGAATGTTCTATGCAATAATCTAATGGTGCTGCCCGGTTGATTAATCGGTTATCGATTAGTCGACCTCTACTTTGAATATTTATTTATTTATTTTTGCAGCTATGTTTGGCATAACACAGAAAGAACAGGTGTTATTTGAACATTTAAAAAATACACTGCATTGTTAATTCCAAAATCTTACAGCCTTTTCAAAACATTTTCTATATTCAAAAATTCTTCAGTTAATTTTATTTACATTTTACATGATCTTTTTAGCAATTTTGTGTGTTATATGCTATCATTAAACAGTATTGCATCATGTGTATATATTTCTGTATGTGTATATACTAGGGCTGCACGATTTGGACAAAGTCATATTGCGATTATTTTGAAAAATATTGCGATTGCGATTTGAACTGCGAACATGTTTTCCACATGTTCAACTGGAAAAAGTCTACTGGGGTTTTCACACTTGAACCCTCTTAAAAAGAACCAAACTGAGACCTTTTTTCAGTTCAACCACAAACAAATAAATGTATAAACAGTGAAACAAAGTCTTCTTCACATCCAAATGTTACCATCCATGTATACCTGTTTTTGTCCATTTTGTGACAGGATCTCAGCACACTAATCATCATCATTAGTTTTTGAAACACAGTCAGCTTGAATATTTGGGATGCTCCAATCAGGATTTTAACATCCGATACCGATCTCCAATTTTCATCTCATCAATTGATGCTGATCATTTAACTTTTATCAGCAGCTGTCAAAACTGGTTATATATAAGCTTCCTGCTCAATGTCACTGTTAACTAAATTTCCCTGTTGGTAAAACCAGTTGTTGAATAGTTTTTGCTGTCAAATATAATGTTGATTGATTGAATAATTCAGTTTACACAAAATATAATTTTAAAATATAAATGTTACTCTTTATTCTAGCCCTTAAAAACTAGTAGGCTTATACAAACTATTCTTTACTGTATATAAGATAGTCCTAAAGAATGAGACTTAAAGTCAAACTGAAGTTGAACTGATAACCCATTGATGTAATTACATTTAAAGTGAAAATTTTGGTTAGTTTGTCACCATTTCATTTAATTATTTGTATTAATTATTTTATTATATTTAATTTAGCAATGCATTATATTATAGTAACTATTATAGTAAATATTTGATATAGATTTATTTTTTACATATATATATGTATGTTCCTTCCTTTTAATTTTGTTGGATGTTGGTAATATTAGTTCCGCTTTCACTTGTTTCCGCGGGGAGTGTAATAAGTGCGACACGAGTACTTCACTCTCGTGAGAGGTAAACAAATGACAGGAGAATGAAGAGCGCATGTTTCTGCACTCTACAGGTGTTATTGTTAATGCTGTTTGCTCAGCAATCATTTAATAAAGATGTTTGAATTATACACCATCTTGTATTTTGCGTTATTATGATACATGTGCCTTGCGGACAATTTTCAAAACCTCTGATCACAACCTCCATTAGTAGCTCAAGTTCTGCTAAAACCTGAGGTGCTTTTAAGACGAGACGAATGAGGGCCGAAATGAGAAAAAGACAGATCACTACAGGCTCTTGTCCATTTTGCATGAAAAAACGGCAAGGTTGTGTTGTGGTGCATAACGAGTATTTGCACTGAGAGTATTTGTACATGGTTCTAAAAACAAACAAATGAACAAATTGACCCAAAGTCATTATGATTCTTTGTTTAGTGTTTTTAAAAGGTTGTTGGGTTGAATTAAAATTCCACATACAGTACAGCCTAGCATAGAATCTACAGTATGTTCAGGAGTAAACTGAACTGTAAGAGTCTGTTCTGGACTCACCTTCATTGACCTCATTGTTTTTGGCCAGCTGTTCTAGCTCCCATCCCAGGTGAGCAGACTCATTCATGCTCTGTTTCTGAGAGAACTCAAGCAACATGTTCTCCTCCAGCAACTCATCCAGACGCTTCTTATCACTATCCCGGTCCTGAGAAACACACAAATAGATTTGCTCTTAAATAGGCAAGGGCAAGGAAAAAGATGAACAAATCCCTTGTAATGCTTTCTCAAATATCATAATCAGATTTTTTTTTTAAAAAAAGTGAGTGGTGCTTGCCCCTGCAAAACTAGCTGACACAACTTTGGATGGTTGCTAAGGAGTTGGGGTGGTTGCTAGGGGGTTGCTATGGTGATCTGGGTGGTTGCTGTGAAGTTGCAAGACAGTTGCTAGTGTACTTTACAATGCATGTAGGCATTATGACCAAAATTTAACAAATGATCAAATAGCCGTGTCATATGTCATACTAAAAGAGTAGAATACAACCACAGACAAAAATATAGCTAGTAATAGCAAAAAGTAAATGTCTTTGGCATACGTTACATGTAAAAAGGTGTTGCTTATATGCCTCTTTTTCACTTATAACTTCACAAAAAATAAATGGAAAATAAAATATCACATTCCATTACTTAGAGGATTATCTTTACAACTAGTCCACACACAACATAATTGGATGCAAAGATCATTAGATAATCCACATGAAGCACAATGTGCACATGGCACATAATGTGCTATCTGGCTAAAAACACATTAGCTTTCCTGAATCAGATGACTTCATTGGAAATTATGTTGTATGATGTCCAGTGACATGGAACACTAAACTAGTCGTTTTAGGATTCAGATTGCTGCAACCAGAGGTGAAAGTCATCCAAATATGGGCAGATAGGATCATTCACTGTAATTACATAATTCCTGTAATTCACTGTAATTACATAATGATGATGCCAAGTATATGACACAGACTCAATGATGACTCAAATGACATAGAACAAAACTATATGAAACATCGTTAATCATGCTTGCATGCTTTGGAGAGAGATCATACCTTTAGTCGTTGCTGCGTAATTTGTTTAAAAATTATATTTATAATTTATATAATTTATAATTTGTTTGTATAATTATGTTTTATTTGTTTGGAGAGGCTTTTTGACACTTGGTGACTTTTTGGACACTAGGATAAATCATTTGTAAATAATTTTTGTAATGCTATAACTTTTGATTGCTTTGTTTTATCAACACAAAATTTTAAAAAGGTGACATGATTGGGAACACAACAAAAGCTACCTTATTTACACCCTGAGATATACAAAGTAAAATTAGTAAAAAAAAGAAAAAAGTAAATTTTTGGAATTGATCATAATCTATGTAATTAAAAAACAGAAATGTTTTCTTTAAAATGATACCAAAAACTTCCTTGTTTTTTTGTGTTTTTTTTTGTAATAAGCCTTTAATTTTGGGTATGCCACTGAAAAAGGAAATCTTTAAAAACAAGCTCCGAGCTTAAAGTGTAAAATAATATTTCAAGTTTCCTTCTGGACTTAGTGGAAAATCAGCCTGTTGTTGTTTTCATACCCTCGAACAAAGCTTCCACATATATTAGCAATGGGTGCACACTTGCGCCCCTATGCTGATGTTGAAAGATTGAGACACATGCTGCGTCCATGATCACATACTGTCACAGTGTGTACTGTAATTGATGAAGGACGCGCCTCTTACCCCATAAAACAGTCATTTCTTTAGGTATGCATGTGAGTACTCTGAATAATTTCTGGACATACTTCATCCGAGAATGTGAGCACTGTCCCGTGACAAGAATTTATGATGTAATAACAACAACAACCGCAAAAATAATCTACTCTGGTTTTGTTAAACATGCACCATTTAAGCACAAGAAACAATTGGTTATGTATAGCACTTACAGTTGAGATAGTCCATCCGACCGGAAATAGGTCATCCATGTATTTATCGCATACTTTTTATGAATACAGAGGATTCAAACATACTACTCCATTAGCATACTGTTTTTGGCATTCTATATCGCAGGGAATTGTAGATATTCAGACACAGCTACAATGTTGGACAGAGAATTGTTTTGTAATTGCATCGTGACTCCTTCAAAATAAATTTTATTCTTGAGATGCCTAAAAAATGACCACTTCTAATAACCATCACTCCCACACTCAGATAAATGCATACATAGACATAATAGACACTCACAATTTCCATATCATGCAATTTGGATCGCAGTTGGAGGTTCTCTTTCTCCAGCTCATGTAGTTTGTCACAGCGACCCCTGGCTGCAGTGAGCTGCTCCTCCAGCATGGATTTTGTCTCCAGCAGGGTCATATTGTCCTCTCTCATTTCCTGCACACAAAAGAGAGAAAGATGAAGAGATCAAAAGTGATAAAGAGGGTGGAGATGGCAGACAAAGGGAGTCAGGGGCCTGTCAGGGACACCTGAGGTATTATATCTGAGAAATAAAGACAGCAGTGGCCGCACAATGCAGCTGTATATCAGTCACTTCACAAAATAACGAATTCCTGCTCTTCTGATTAAAGCACTGTGCGACTGATTTATTATGTATGTTTTTGACACAGATGTCTGGATCTGTTTTTATACAGTGTGCTGTATAAGTTATTGTAAGTTATTAAAATGGAAATGTAATATAAGGTAAAAGGGTGGTAACCTCTATACGGGTCTTGTAGAAGTGGACGTCATTGAGCCGTTCTTTGCAGCGAGTTAGTTCTGTTTCTAGCCGATCAACTTTTCCAGCACGCTCCCTCAAAGAGTCCAACTCATCTCGGTATGCCCGCACCGAACGTGCCTCTGCCAACAACTGCATATTCTACTCATACGCACAAATGCAAAACATAAATACACACCATGAAATGATCTAAAAATATTAGGAGACACTTATCTGATCAATGATAATGATTATGAAAAAACTCATTCTTGATTATTTCTGTTGAATATTTCCCTTGATATTGTAAAATGCAATTCTTACTTCTGATAAATATAATTTACATGAGAATGCTTATTTTGTGCAGGGCAACTGCACGTCATATTCTTCATGCAAGCTACACATCAACAAACAAGCTGAGAACAGTGTTTCTGAAATAATTTAGTGAGGTTTTATACATCAGTTTATGGCATCTGATACAACCAGGCCTAAAGTCTCATTTAAAGGGACAGTTCACCCAAAAATTAAAATAATTTCCCCATTTACTCACTTTCATGACATCCCAGATGTGTATGACTTTCTTTCTTCTGCTGAACACAAACAGAGTTTTAGAAAAACACCTCAGCTCTGTAGGTCCATACAATGCATGTGAATGGTGACCAGACCTTTCAAGCTCCAAAAATCTCATAATGGCAACATAAAAGTAATCCATATGACTCCAGTGGTTTAATATTTATCTTCTGAAGTGATGCAATCACTTTAGGTGAGAAATAGATCAATATGCAAGTCCTTTTTACCCTAAATCTCCACTTTCACTTTCAGATCTTGAAAGAATGTGAAAGTGAAAGTGGAGATTTACGGTAAAAATGACTTAAATATTGATCTGTTTCTCACCCACTCCTATTATATAGCTTCTGAAGATATGGATATAACCACTGGAGTCGTAAGGATTACTCTATTTTTAGAGTTTGAAAGGTCTGGTCACCATTGACTTGTATTGTATGGACCTACAGAGCTGAAAAATTCTCCTAAAAATCTTTGTGTTCTGCAGAAAAAAGAAAGCCATACACGTCTGGGATGACATGAGGGTGAGTAAATGATGAGAAGTTTCATTTTTGGTTGATCCCTTTAAATGCCTCTGATTTGCAATTGCATAAAGTTGTAGATAATTTTTAATGCAATGGAAGTTGACCTATATGGAATGCTGTAACTGACATCTTTTACAATTAATTGTCGCAGCTGTAATTGTAATACAAGTTATTTATTTGATTAATTGTGCAGCCCTACAGATTAGAGCTTTAATTAATCTATAAAGCATTGTAGTTTGTAGTGTTTTTCAAATTTTAGTTACAAAAATGACACAAATTGTCTGAATTTTATTTTTTACATTTTTTTTTCAGCATGTTCTGTTGGGTTAATAACTCACCATGAGTTTACACCAGTGTAGTCTCGGCAAAAGGGAGGGTCGCACAGTGACCCTCCAGAATCATACATTGACAAATGGGACATCTTACAGTCTTGCAGACTTCTCGAAAGCTTGACCTGTCTCAGAATAGTCTTAAACAGTACTATGAAAGACTTTGTGGTGCAATACCTCCTGCTTGAGCTTCTGAATCTCTGCGTCCAGCCGCCCAATCTCATTCTTGGTATCAATTAACTGTTCGGTCTTCTCCTCTCTGTGAAGAGCACATAAGCAGAGAAACAAGTCACTCAATAATAATAATAAACTTCACTGAGAATTAACTCCACTGAAATCATGTCAGGAGATCTTGGCTCTGTTCCAAAGCATAGTGAGTAACCTAACTAGACAGCACTTTGTGACACTGTATGCATGTCCCAGAAAAGTTGTTTTATCATATTAATTGTGTCATATCTCAGGTCCATACAATGCAAGGGAATGGTGGACAGAACTTTGAAGGTATCCAAATAACATAAAGGTCCAGTGATTAAATCCGTATCTTCAGAAGTGATATGATATGATGAGTTTCTCACCCACACCAATAATATCGCTTCTAAAGACATGGATTTAACCACTGGAGCCATATGGATTACTTTTATGCTGCCTTTATGTGATTTTTGGACCTTCAAAGTTCTGTCCATCATTCACTTGCATTGTATGGACCAACAGAGCTGAGAAATTCTTCTAAAAATCTTTGTATGTGTTCAGCAGAAGAAAGAAAGTCATACACATCTGGGATGGCATGAGGGTGAGTAAATGATGAGAACATTTACATTTTTGGGTGAACTACCCCATGAAGAGTACCATTCTACCCAACATTAAGATATCTGGTTACACTTTATTTTAATGTGTCCTTGTTACAGTGTAATTACACAAGTAATAACTATTATAAAATAAAGTCCATTTTTTAGCTTAGCAACATGACTATTGTAATCAACTGGTTAGAAAGTTATGTGCCACAGTAAGGCAGCTCTCTACCATTTGGAACAGATATCGAGTTATTCAGCAGACTGATTGCAAACAAAGCAGGGGAAAAAAAGTTAACTGCACAAAGCTATCAAACTCACAGCTCCTGGCGGGAACGACGAAGTTTGGATTTTGTGTCAGCCAGGTCCACCGCTAAATGCTGCCGATCTTCTTTGGACAACAGTGTGATGGGTGATAGGGATGTGAGCTCAGGGCTGGGGAAGCCCAAGAGACTAGATGGCTGCTGGGATTGGAAGTAGTCCCTCTCCTGGATTAGATCTAAGATCAACTGAGGACACACAAAGATTTATCTACATCAATGATGATCAATGGCATGAAAAGTGCAGTGTAAGTTCTGAATGAATAGTTATTGCTGTTACTGATATTAGGATAAGGAATACCTGAGAAGACTCATCTCGCTCATCTATGAGTTTGCGCAGGTGAAAGGCCATAGTGCGAGACAAAGGGTCCAACTGCTCAGCAGGCATATCCCCCACATCCAGCCACTGCAAGTCTAGAACGTTCTCCTGGTTGTGGGTGACCTGTAATTAAGCGTGGAGAGATTTTTAGACTCAGATAGCACCGCATGCAGCATGTGATAATTATTTGAGGAGTTATTGGCTAAATGTGGCATTAGGGAAGCTCACTTCTTGAATATGGGTCACTATGGCGGCCTGTGTCTCAATGTCGAGCAGCTTAATCTTCTCGATGATTTCTTCTTTACGTTCACACTGTTGGAGGAAGGGGAAGAGAATATGTGAAGAGTAAAACAGTGGAAAGAGGATAAAATTAAACACTTTAAATGAAAACATGGCGTGAACACGCCAACCTCAGCCCTCTTGTGAGCGTGCATACCACTGTTTAGCTGAAGTGATTATAGTTAAAAAGTACTTAAAAACTGATCTTTTTCGCAGCAAAAATGATCGTATCGCTTTATAAGACATTCATTTAACAACTGGAGTTATATGGATGATGTTAATGCTGATTGTCTGAGCTTTTTGGAGCATCAAAAATCGTGTAACCATCCAGTTCCATTATACGGACCTACTGAGCTGAAATATTTTTCTATTTTTCTTCAAATGTGTTCTGCTAAAGAAAGAAAGTCCTACACATCTGGGATGGCATGAAGGTGAGTAAATGATGAGAGAATTTGGATTTTTTGGCTGAACTATCTCTTTAAGATGAGGTCTACCAGAGATTCTTTACAAAATGCTCATGATTTCATGATAATTGTAGTCAAATAAAACACTGACACAGAAAAGAACCGGAATTAAGTCAAAGTTCTTCAAATGCAGGAATACTTTCAAATGGGATAAAGAGTGAGTTGTGTGTCTTGTGACCAGAACAGTGTGTGAGGGGAAGTTATGGTGCAGGATTAGACAAGTTCAAAAAGACTTAGCAGGCAAACATTATGCTCTCAAGTTTAAAGGAACAGTTCACCCAAAAATGAAAATTCTCTCATCATTTACTCCATGCCATCCCAGATGTGTGACTGACTTTCTTCTTCTGAACACAAATGAAGATTTTTTTAAGAATATATCCTCTTTAGGTCTGTGCAATGAAAGTGAATCGTGACCAGAACGTTGAAGGTCCAATAAGCACATAAAGGCAGCATAAAAGTAATCCATATGGCTCCAGTGATTAAATCCATGTCTTCAGAAGCGGTATGATAGGTGTGGGTGAGAAGGAGATTCATATTAATTTACTTTCTTTATTTTGTTTTATTGCGATTCACACTCTTGCATATCGGCATATTGATCCGTTTCTCACCCACACCTATCATATCGCTTCTGAAGACATGGATTTAACCACTGGTGTCCTATGGATTACTTTTATACTGTCTTTATGTGATTTTTGGACCATCAAAGTTGTGGCCATCATTTACTTGCATTGTGTGGACCTACAGAGCTGAGATATTCTTCTAAAAAAAGTCATAATCATTTCATTCACAGAAGAGGATAAACCAGCCAGAGAGGGGAATTAACCCGTGAAAATTGGAACAATGGGCTTGTACAGTCCATTAGTAGGAGCAAACGAGGAACAATCCACGGGAAAAGGTGGAGACGTAAAAAAAGGTCAAGCAAATCTATGGCAATTATCTTTGCTCATATCTCCGAGACATGTCTAGATGGACTTTTTCGTGTGGCATAATCAGTATGTGTTCACTTTACTTTGGAAAAGCAGAGGCAAGCCTGGGCAGGGCAGGGCAGTGTGGATGAGGCTTCCTGTTGTCAAAATGTGGGTTGGGGATTTAGTTCAAGTTTACCTGAACAGCACAGCCCAGTATCAGCAGCAGCAGTCTCTGTACCTCCTCCATGCTTTTACCTGACAGATTAAAACAGACACAATAATAGATCAATGAGTCTGTTGTTATATACAAAAGGAATAGTTCAACCAAAAATGAAAATTCTGTCATATTTACTCATACTCGTAGTGTAATTTACCATAAGTTTTCAACACGCATGCCACTGGAAACAAGCTTTTCTCATGCACTCATGAACACACAACAGACATAAAATGTTTTGCTTAAAAATATGATGTTTTGGGGGTTTTTCCTCAATAATAGCGATTATTAAAAAAAAAAAAAAAGAAAAAAAAATTGATTAATTTTAACCAAAATTAAACTATGTTTTGCCCATGCTTTACTGCCAACTGGAAATACAGTTCTACAAAGGGTGTTCACACTTGAGTCCTCTAAAAAAAAAAGTCTTTATTTCTGTGGAAGCTTTTATTTTGAAAACTGAAGGGATGGAAGTTTGTTGTTTAAAGTTTAGTTGACAACAACCTTATAATGCCGTGAAATGCTCTCATCTGCCTTGCCGTCAACAAATCTGTTCTTATGGGGTTATTTTAAATGTGTATAGTAAATTGTAGCAGTCAAATATATAGGTATGAGAAATTATGCAAATGTACAATTAAAGTAAATCTGGGGCACTTTATATGATGTGGTCAGTGCACATTAGCACACCTAACTGAACTAAAGAGCAAATCTGTCACTCAGGGCACCAGATAGATAGTGTGTGTGTATTCATTTATTTAAAATCGCAGCCCTCACAGTTTGAAAATCGCACGGGGTAATTTCACAATTTTGATTTTATTAAGTTAATCATTCAGCCCTATCTTGATGCAAGTTCAATTTAAGAGCCACGGTAGATTTTCAGTAAATAAAGACAAAAAAATTCAGAGTCTTCCTCATATGATTTCTGAAGTCTTGGAATATAGCGCATGAGTAGTATCTGGACTAATGTTATAATACCAGTCTGATCTCATGAAATTTACATGAGCATGGTAACATTTTTGCAAAACTAAATTATGTGCTTCATTACACGTTTCCCTGCAAGTCCCAGTGAAATGTCCAGCGAGGGGTGCCAAAAGCGAGTGCAATGGTGTCATAATCAGACGAGGTTTTTAAGGTGAATGTTAGATGGAGGTTTTAATGTGTAAAACATACCTCCCTAACCTAAAACTATAACCTAAACTTAACTAGATGAGCTACCGTGCAAGCTAATTACATTGGAATAAGTGTGAAACTGTAGGTGGGTCTGTCGGAGTCTTTTTAAATGAGTTCAAGTGTTTCAATATCATACTGTAAAGCAGTGTGTGAGTAACAGTGTGAAAAAATAAGTGCTTATAAACTCATTTATTAGCCTTTGATTTGTGTGAAAGTGACCAAAACGCACTTGCTGTAGAGCCTCGTGTTAATTTCACCAGTAAACTGCTGTTGCGTAGAATGTGGCACATTTGCTAAAAATGTAGTTATAGTAGCAAACATTCTATGATAATAGATAACATAATATTATTAATTTTATTTAATTGTATTAAATTTTTTGGAGCTTTAAAGCCCCTGTCCCTTCGACTTTCTTTGTATGGAAAAGAGAAGCCAAGACATGATGCAAAATAAATACCTGTGGTTTGCAGAAGAAAGTAAATCATACAGGTTTCAAATGACATTATGGGTGTGCAAATGATGACAGACTTCACGAGGTGAAGCAAATTTAAACTTTTTATTATCACTTATGGATGACTAATTGAGTCAAACAAAAAACAATGTTTGATGATATATTAATTTGAATGATTTTATATGATTTTACAGTAGTAGTAATAATAATAATAACAACAACTAGTAATAATAACAGTAATAACAGTAATAATAACTGTAGTAGCGGTGTTATTTTGGTAGAAACTACAGATAAGATGGTCTAAGCTTAAAGATCCGTGCCATCATGGTTTTTCTTGAACCCATTTAATTGTTTAACAACATCCAGTATTTTATTTCACTGCAGCCATAAAACATCTAGATTGAAGACACGTAAGAGAATATTATATTTCCTCAACTATTACATGAAGCAAATATTGACACCCAGTCAGTAAGAAACACCCTGGTTTTATGTGAATGTTAACATTTCAAAGTTTAAAACGGAGGAACATCTTTGTGTAATTTTACAAAAACACAAATTCTATGTGATAAAATTATTTCCATTTATTTTTTAAGCTACATGTCTGAGTGTTGGTGAGTGTGTTTGTGTCTGGCAGTCTGAGACTAATAAATACTCTGGAGAGAATGTAGTGGGTGTGGGGGTGCCGTCGCCATGGTGACCATTTGTTGCTCAGCACTACCCCACCCATCAGCGTACCCCCTTATACAGACAGAAGAGGAGGAGCTCTGGGGAAGTGACTCTATTGTCCATTGCAACTTAAGCTTTATGTAAAAAAAACACAAACATCAGAGAGCTAACACCAGAGAACAAACACATGCCTGCACATAAATACCCATCACTACATACATCACTGCAAGACTGCTTTGAGGTCTAATATATTCAGATTTAAATCTCTTTCTCATTAAGACATTCTTTAAGACAGTATTTCATGACATATATATGTATATATATATATATATATATATATACATATATATATATTTCATGACATTTCATAAGTAACCCATTGAGAAAAATCCAAGAGAAAAAAAAAAAAAAACCTCAGGTTGTTCTGATAACCTATCGTAAGCGGAAAAGGCCATCATAATTCTGATAAGGGTTATTTCTGTATGCAAACAGTTACGCAGCAGCCTATAGGCAGCAACCAATCACTGGCAGAGAAGGAAATCTAGTGTATGCATCATAAACGTCAACCTGCTGATAAGAGTCATACCTCATAACAAAGGCTTATTATATCTTTCTGTTGTTAACCATACTGTACTTTGCTTAGCTTTGTTACATCGTAACTAGTCTCACCCTCAGACAACACGCCCACAGTCTCTGTACCAACCGTCTGATGCTTATAGCACACAAAATTGGAAGTGCTTACTCAGTTCAGTCAGACCAAATCTGATTGGCCGACTTGTACAGGATTTCCAAAAGCTTAGTTTGCGCTGGTCCGGGTGGAAGCACGAGTCGAGTTCACAAGGTTCCGTGTTGATACAATGAGAGCTTTTGAGTACTAAATAATCACAGAAATTACCCAAGTTTGCCAAGTTAGTCAAATCAACTCTTATGAAGATATTCAACTAGTATTCAGTAGTTTAGTCAAACTACATCACATTTTAAATAGTTCAATGCATCAAGTGTTTCAATTAGTGATTGACCAATATATCAGCAAGGCTGATTAATTGATCACTATTTAGCCATTTTGGGATTATCTGCATCGGCTAATAGTGATGCACTGATTCAATACCTGGTCCGACGAGCCCGATCCAAATCCATACCATGTGTTAATAATGAATAATGGATAAATAATGATTTTTAATTAAATGTTAAATGTACCTACTGTGAACTAGCTAACAAACAATCACTTAAGTGTTTCTGGAGTGTTTCGCCAAAATAAAAGCCAGAGGGTTTTAAGGTTATAAAATTATGACTGAAATATACCATTTTGTATAATATAATGCAATATTTAACAATAATAATAATAAAAATAGCTGCAAGCAGCGGTACAGGGGTCAAGTCAATTATTGGAACCATGTGTAGCACAGGATTTTTAGAAAGAGCATTATAATTTCTGATCACAAGGTGGCACTGTCCCGAAACTTTGAGTCCCTTCAGAGAATGGTGCCAAAGACACATACAGAGTTCCGTAATGATTGTTCAGAAGTTATAAATAAAAATTACTTTTTTCATATCTCGTGACCACTAGGTGGCACTGTTCTGAAACTGAGCAGGTACCCTCGAGTTATGGTGCCTATGACAAATAAGAAGTTTGGTATGAATACGCTGAAGTATTACAGAGATATACCCTCATGTCCATTTTGGTATGGTTTATAAAAATTCTGTGAATAGATTTTTGTCTTGAGTGCCTCTAGATGATGCAGGCCAATTTTCATGCAAACGGCTTAGGACGAGTTAGAAAAATTAGGTTATTTAGTAAATGTGAAAATGGCGGAACATTTTTAATTTTGCTTCTAGGACATATGGTTTAAAAGGTATTAACATAAACCTAAGTGCAAATTTGGGCAGTTGGTCACGCTAGAGGGTTTGAGGTAGAGATGCAAAATTTGCAATGGTAACAGATCAGACTGTCCTCTATCTGTTAACCAAATGTCATAACTTTCCCGCAAGCGGTTCTATGGACGGCCATAGACTCAATAGCAGAAGCAGCAGCAGCGGAAGAATTAAAATAAGAAAACTAACAAAAACAAAAGGGGTCTTTTGCCCCTTCGGGTCTTGACCCCTAATTACATTAGATGTAAAAGTGAAACTAAAAAGGTGAATGTGACTTTCTGATGTGAAAGTGAAGGTGAAAGTGGAGAATGATTAGTGAAAAATAACTTAAATATTGATCTGTTTCTCACACACACTTATCATATCTCTTCTGAAGACATGGATTTAACCACTGGAGTCGTATGGATTACTTTTATGCTGACTTTATCCATTTTTTGGACTCTCTTTTTAAAAATCTAAATTTGTGTTCTGCAGAAGAAAGTCATGCACATCTGGGATGGCATGAGGGTGAGTAAATGATGAGAGAATTAAATATTTTAGGTGAACTATCCCTTTAATTTTGCTACTGTTTTATTCAGTAGACAAGGTATCAATAAAGTTTAGGCTACACATTTTTATCCAATTGTTTTTTATATTTTTTAAAGAAATAATATGTAGTTAGAAGATTGTGTTTCTTTACACATAAAAGAGTACTCCCAATCACTTCCACACAGTAAAGTACATTGTAGATATTATTAACTGTTTAATGTTGTATTAGGAAAAAATCCACAGTGGTATCGGATCGGGATCAGCCGATAGCGAGAGTTCAGATATTAGATTTGGATCGGTGCATACCAATTGGCTAACATCCATGCCCACTAGGCCAAGAATTAGTTTTGAATAAATTATGAGTAAACATTCAATTAATTTAAAGTGTGTCATTTCTGTGCCACCGAACAGAATTGCAAAAATAAGCATAGTTAACAAACAGCTTCCATCAGCCACTCCACTTATTCCATATCCACAAACTTTTCAACAGTTTAAACTATAAGATAACAAACCATATACCAGTACCATCACTTCATCCAAAATGTCAACAGCTGAGAATGCACTTCAAACTTTCTCAACCTCTATCACAGCTGTAAGTCCTGCTCTACCCCACACGCTCTGTCAACAGCAAACTCCAGCTTGGAGTTGGTCCCAAGAAGTTTCCTTTGGCCTTTCTCTCTTCCTACAACCAATAAAAAGCCCATAACACATGTTTCCTTCCGTAGAGAGCCAGAGGCCTGTTCAGACTCCCCATATGAGAAGGTGAGAGGGTATTTATGAAGGCTGGGCTGTGTGTGAGGTGATGAATAAGGAGATTTGTTCAGCAGGATGTACCTTTTACTTTGGGGCACAATAGACGATGGTGATTTAGGTGACAATAGTGAAGATCCCTCAACATCCCTCAAAATAAAAGGGCAATGCTAGAAAGTGAAATGAAATTGATTTAGTTAAATGGGCAGTACCTGATAATGGGTCCTTGGCAATGGCCAGCACATTGGGCAGATTCATGAGGATGAGTTGCTGAAGATGCTCCTGAAAAGAGAAAGAAAACATACTCACTATAAATAGGTAGACATGTCCCAGATCTGAAAATACACATTTCCCAAATAGAACTGTGCCAATAACAGTGTTGTGGACTCGAGTTGCATGAATTGGACTTGACTTGAATTTAATGACTTGTGAATCAACTTGACATAACATAATCAAAGAAGACTTGCGACTTAACTTAGACTTTGTCAACAATGACTTGCGACTTGATCTGGACTTGAGCCCTCGGACTTGGAAAGACTTTATACCTTCTAAAACCAAACATCAGAGTCGTACATTTAAAAATTTGGAGCAAATCAATGATTCATTTCCCCAATACACAATTAATTTGATTGTCAAATCTGAATATCCACACTCCACAATCAACCAATCAGACAACCAACCAATTAACTTCCATGAGAGGAGGACCAAGTTTGAAGATTGCACATTTAAGAATGACACAGCCAAAATGATACCAAATGAAATTTAATTTGGATATGAAGAATACAATATTGAAGGCTACAAATGGATTGCAACATGTAGAACGTGTGGTTAAAAAATTAGTCACTTCAACAATGTCCAATTTTGTGAGACACCTGAAAACCCACAGACAGAGGTAAGTGGAGATTCTTAACTGTTACATATTCAGTAGTGCTGCGTCCCAATTTGGATACTATCCGTCCTAAATAGTACGTCCCAAATCGTAGTATGTTGAAATGAGTGTTCCAAAGATACCCGGATGGTCTACTATTTCCGGTCAGAATCCGAAGTGCAGATCGATGCACACTCTAACGGCTAATATTGCCCACAACCCATTGCGTGCGGGAGGGAGGAGCTTTGAGATGATGCAAACATGGCGGCCGGATGCGGCAGCGGAGATGCGCCCTCAGTTTTTAAGTGTAAGAACTTAAACGTTTAGCGCTAATTAATGTTATATTTTATTGTCTCATAATATTAATGGATTTGTGTTGTGCAAAAAAAGTACCGTGTTTATCTTGTAGGGTCCGATGAAGACACTGAGCACCTCATTAACTGGCGCGTTGCCAACGACGATGTTTGTTTAACTGTCGCGGTGTGCGTAACTAGGCAACCACGTTCTCTTCCATTGCATGATGTCTTCGTAGTATGTCCCAGAACGTGCATACTCTTTTGCTACACACTCAAAAGTATGTACATTTTCTTCAAAAAAAAAAAGAGTACATACTTTTAGGTCGTAGTACAAGTAAGCGAATTGGGATGCAGCATAGCATTTAACTTATGTTAGCTTGGTTAGCTAGCTAGCTAGCTAATTAGTGCCACAGAGCTCAGTGCACTGCAACTACAGTTTTGGCGTGAAATATTTTGCATGCCTCATTGCTGAAACCAGCTAAAAGATGCACACTGGACCAATGAAGGT
>JAVLUX010000013.1:16535000-16562500 GCA_032164185.1 Moxostoma hubbsi
GAGAAAGCCTAAAGTCAAGCAAAAAAAAATTTTTTTTCAGCTCAAATTAAATTGTTGATCATTGCAAAACAACTTTGCATTAATGTAATGACATAATATTAATGATAATTTAAATATTTAAAATGATCTATTGTTGTAGTCTAATAAATATAAATAAAAACAATAGCTTAAAATTAAATATGTTCACTGTTAGTTCATATTAGTTTCTATATATATTTATATATATTATAACTAATTATTAACATACCTTAACCTCCTGAGACCGGAGCGTGACTGCTGTGTGTATTTTCCATTTTTGAATCCAAGTACTGATTATCATTGTTCCATGTCTGCCAAAAAATTTTAGTGGTTCAAATATCATCTGCAGCCTGAAACTGTCTGTCTGCACTTGTCTCAGAACAGTTCAAAATTCCCCTTATATTCATCCAATCTCCATATAAAGCCTATGAAAGCAAAAAAAAAAAAATTCTCAATGTGAAAATGCACAGTAAAAAAATGGATTTCTAATGAAAGCCTAGTGCTATTGCCCACTATAGTGAACATTGTGTTTAGCAGCAAGGCGTTTAGTGATAAATTGCTCAAATATTAAAAATGGCATATTGGATGAAACTATAGACTAATCTTTTGACTCAAACAGGTTTCAATGTAAAAACTTAGTTAGGTTTCTTACAAGATGCAGTTTTGATGGCGTATCTCCCAAAGAACACCACTGTGACGCCATGACACTGTGCATCGAAAGTTTATCCCTTTACTGACAGAACGGTCTCTTGAACTGAGATCAGTCGGTTTAAATGAAATTATGAATTGCATATAGCCAAGCCAAAATATACACGGTCAACGCATGCGTATGCAGGGTTGCACAAGAATATTTTTTCCAAAGTATTACCTTGAAAAAATTGCTGTAAGTGCTGAAAAAGTATTATTCATTGCTAGTGTAGTTAACTGATGTTAACCTTAATGTAAATGTTCATCGGTTCTTGTTATCAGACTCTTAAAAACAACCAGTATCTGTTCTAAAAAAATGATATTGGTTGATCACTACATAAAACTAATGGTAAACATCCCAATCACTGGTAAAAGAGCCAAAGTTCTGATTTCATACTAAGGAAATTTGGCAGTGTTCTTTTGATGACAAGCACACCTTGTCCAAAGAGCAGAATGAGGTGCTGTGCATTCGCATTTTCCACTGTAACACACATAAACGTGGATAACCCCAGCACCCTCATACTTTATTACACCACAGTAACATTCTTTAAAAAATTATGGCTTGGCATATGCCTTCATTAAGTCATTGTGCAACTAGTCAGAAATGTTGGAAAGTTTCATCTATGGTCTGAAACTTTCCTAAGATCATATCCTCTGCTGATGCATGGAACAATGCCTGACTGTAAAGTAGGGCAGCAGTGCTCGTGCTGTTGCTCTGCTGTTCAGACCTTTGGCTCTTGGGCTGTTTTCACTGTGCTGCACTCTGGTATCTGCCCTTCCTCTCATGGCTTCAGCATTATGGGTCAGTGCCGTCAACACATGATCATTATCTATAGGCTAAATTGGGAGTGTGAGTTGGTTTTCAAAGTGCCTTTGACACAATTGTACATATCCTAAACTGATCTTTAACAGATACAAAGGTTTGGTTCTATTAAATTCAAAACAATTTCAAATCTTTTTTTTATGCAATTCGTGAAAAGATTGTGAATGCAGCCCAGGCTAAATAGGAAGAGGATAGATCTGGGACTTTATTGTTGAAAAACAAAGAAAACATAAAGAGATCTCACCAGTAGAGATAAAAGGATGAATGCATGAATTGACTGTGGGGGAAGAGAGCACTGGGACACTTCTCCAGCTATATTAATCAATAAGACAGCAAAAATTGAACTCTAGGATCAACACACTACTGTCAGTCATGCTTCTCCAACTGACTACTGTGGAGCACCAAAGCTCTCTGTGCCTCTGAGGTCTTTAAGATTCATCAATACTCTCTCCTGTCCGAAGAGACACTACCAGAATCCAAAATGAGGACCAGAATCCAGAATCCGAGAACGGTCCAGTCCTTGTTTATTAAAGGGTCATTGAGTTTGGACTCAATTGTCAAGGCTTTCTTTTGGATTCCACTTGCAAGTAAATATTTGGAGCGATTCGTAGGAAGTCGAAGCAAATATGATCTTCTGATAATAGAAACACCAATAGAATAACTAGAGGTCAGATTAATAGGATATGAGTAACCAGAGTAATCAGTGCCATTGTGTTCTATTCATTGACTGAAACCTTCACAGGAATGGGGTAACTCAAGAATACTTCATACGAGAAACTGGAGAAACATAGAAATAACCTCTGCTTCTGGACACCAATCAAAACAATAAAGAGGTTACAATATTTATGTTACAGTTTTCCTCAACTGCTTTGACAATAAAAACCCATCCTTTAAACATCCCAAACCATTACCTTCATTTGATAAAAGAAAGACTAAATTTGGCCACAAAGTCCAATATTTGTCTCTGAGATCTGAGCTTCTGTAGTTGACCATGTCCTTGTATATAGAAAGTGGAAGGTGTTTGATAGTAATCCACATTGAGCAGAAAAACCTTATGAGGCCTATGAGGACCTCCATCCTGCACTGCCTGTTCAAAGCTGCCCGTGATTTAGATTATATTCTCTAGTCTGATCCACAACAAGAGATAAGACATGGTGGGAGAAGAATTTATTTTATTTTCATGAAACCAACAATTTTTCCCCTTATCTACATGATTGAATACTTGGGGAAATATTTTTATCGTTCTTTGGAACTGGGTTTGAAATGTTCACTGTACAGAACCTTAAGGAAATTTGCGTTCATTCACATACAATTTTATACATATTCCAATGCCAAAATAAGGTCAAATAAGGTACCATTTTCCCAAAACTATAAACACAAAACTATATGTTCAAGAAACATTTTTAAATGTGATTGTTTTTATACATGCACTTTTGCTGTAATTTATGTATTTTGATACCACAGGAAAAAAAAAAAAAAAAAAGTACTATGCCATTGAAATGAAAATATAAATAGAAAATGTGTCTAATCAAATTAATCCAAACTTCACTCAAATGAAAGTAGAACAGTTCCTCACAACATAATCTAAAATACAACTATACCTTGGTCTTATTTTGTTTAATATAGCTCTTCAAAACAGAGCATCACTTAATACAAAACACTCTTGCTTGTGAGATATAAGTTAAATATAATAATAATAATAATAATAATAATAATAATAATAATAATAATAATAATAAAAAGCATTTTACTAAACACTAGTAATATATTTCTGTTGCAATTTCTTAAATTTCATACGTCAAGCTTTTATTTTGATACGAAGGCGTTTCCGGTAATGTGTTTGTTTTGATGGTAGATTCACACTTCCAGATAAGACGCTTTAGGGCCCAGTGTGATTATTGAAGCGCAAAAAGCTGAGATTTCATTTTAGAAATAAATAGTCTGCAGGTGCTGCACACATCACATTGAATGTGCGCTCTCATGTGTAATTTACTACAATAAGCATAGTGCATGATGTTAATAAAATGTGGTGTTTTTATAAGTCTTTATTTTTAGTATATGAGCAGCTTCACACACTCACTTTGCAGCACATACATACTGTATATTTATTTAATTAAATCACATCCATTTGTGGTTTAATAATCACACTAGGACATCTCACAATTTTCATTGGATTAATGTCCATTTCAGCATAATGTAGTCACAGAACACGCACTCAAATGATTAGTACTCAGTGCTCAGTACTACTGGTAGTGTAAAAACACTGGTATCATTCTCTCTTTTTTATTTTAATATCAACTTTTGACATCACTACATTACAATCATACTGTTTTTAATAAATCTCAGTGCGTAATGAGTCTTCAGTGTATTTCATGGCTTTTTTTGACTGAAAATGCTTAGGTTTTTATTTATATTATTGACAGATGTGTAATAGTTTTCAGCAAATGTGTCAAGAATAACACTGCAAGTTTTGTTTTCCAATTTTACACTGGCTTATAAGTTTAAGATGTTGCATGTCACCCATAGTCAAGATTTCTTTGAGAGTACTGGTGCCAAAAGGGAGATCAACAATGGCCACGGTGGCCTTTTCAGATGATATCAGATGTGGTACAGTGACCATTATTGAAGCGCTGCCTGAGGGTTCTTTCCTGAATAATCAATGGTGAAACCCACAACTAATCAATATTTAATTCACCAGACCAGGTCATGCTACAATATTCACTTAAGGCTGTGGTTATGATATAGATTGCACATTCAGAGAGCGTCTATGGCTGTTAGTGTTAATACGTGTAAGGGTCTAATTCACAAAATGTGTGGACCCATTCCTGTCTCTACTCAGTAATCCAGTGTTCTATATTCGCTATCCTGCCAAGCAAACCACATGCTGACCCAGCTCTATCCACTCATTCCCACACAGGAGCCAGATTTAAAATAAGACCGATCCACAGAGCCCCTGTAAAAATATTGAAGGCAACAGCACAGCCAATAAAAAGCCCTTCATGTTGTCAGAATTACATGTTTTGAAAACTCCCAAAATACTGCATAAGTAGTGCTACAACTCTTATTTTACGGTTTAAGTAGACAGTTGCAAAAGTGTTTATAACGAACTGAAAATAGCACTTCAAAATATGAAATCGCAAACAAAAAAACAACATTTTACAATTTTCAAGCAAGAATCGGGATCTGTTGACCGACTGAAGGAAAGGAGGAGCTATGTCTTGGTTTACTTTGGTAATCTCGTTCAACAAGGAGAGAAAGTGGCTGGATGAATGAGGAGTAAAGTGTTTGATGACATTGCAATGAAATCAGGATGTAGTCACAAATTATTTTAGGATAATATTGTTGTCCTTTTGTATAGTCATGCACAGCAGTTCACAAAATGGTAGCTATACTTTGTTGTCATTTGTGGGGAAAACATTTATTATGCTTAAATATGCTGCTGAATTTTCTTAGTAGATATGCAAATTTGAATACAAGTATAATCAGACCTGTTTCAGTTGTGATCCACAGTTTAATGACTTAAATAAGTCTTGTGTAACCCTCAAAGTGTAGCCTTTTTTTGGCAGTAGGCCATGGGCAAAACATTACCAAATTTGGTCAAAAGGAATCACTTATTAATTTAGTTTTATCATATCCCAGTTCGGCTATCACAATATTTGAAAGAATATTCGCAATAAGACTTTTTGTTCAAATCTTGCAGCTTTAACTAATACTCTGATATTTTTTTAAGGGATGCAGCATTACAAAAGACATTACAAAAGAATTCTACACCGGACTTCACACCCTGAAGTGCATATAAGGACCCTTCTTGCATTTCAGGCATGCAGAAAAGCTTCCTGTCATATTGTTTCAGTTGCAATTTAAGTCACTATTCAAGGTAGTATTGGAAGGTATGGAGTAATGAAAGCAACAAACCACATGAAGAGCAAGACTTTAGACCGAGTCCAAACAGAGGACCACAAATAGACTAACAACCGTGCAAACTGTACACAAAGAGCCCAGGTGAGCAGCACTGCTGCCATGTGACACATCAGTCACAGAGCAAGTCACAGTTTCCTATTAGCAGATATCTTATTACTTTTGTGATACCTTCACAGAGCACTGCAAAACAACAACAGCCATGCATAATGCAAACACCACAATATTTTGGTTTTGGTAGGGTTGGTTTTCGATATTAAGCCTATGTTATACATAGACGATCGGAACCGGAACAGGTGTGTGTCGCTAAAAAGCAAGCAGCTTGACAAAGTTACTTAGACAACTAGCTAACTGAATCCATGTCACTAAACAAGATGTTTAGGAAGTATTAGCCGTCTAGTGGCTACATAGCCCTGCTGTCATATAAACCAGTAATGAGGCTAGGTATCCAGTGCTTTGCACCTAGCTATCCAGCTAATATGTTTGTTTACTGAACAAGACAGCTCTAATTTTCCAATACTGCTATCGACTGACTACACTTCCGGATAAGACGTTGATGTTTTTGGTTGGGATTTCACAATACCAACATTTTAGTAATCAATACCGATACCAGTAACATTTCTACATTTTTTATACAAATGTAGACACCACAGCAAAAACTACTGAGTCATTCCGTATCAACTCAGAGTTGTTTTTATAAAAAAATTTAATAGTGAAAAATAAATAATATTATCCATGGATCAATATTTAGAGGGTAAATCATTATTCAAAATGGCGTTTGCCTATGAATTTAGGGCAAAAACTAAAACTCAGAAAAATAACATGAGAAAGGTGGCAAAATCATTAGTTTATTTTTATACAGCGAGAGGTAGGTCTATTTCAAAAATCAGTTGACTTAAGCACCCCTTATTGTATAATATGTCAAATAAGTCAAAAAAATGGGAAAAACAATGTTGTTTTCCCAAAGCTGGAGTGCATTTAACTCAAGAAATATTAAATATAACTTATTATCCTTTCAGGTTTTGGTTATGAACAAATTGTCATTTTTGTATCTTCATTTTTAATGCCCAGATTTATGGGGCTCACAATGTGGCTCTATACAAAAATGGTTTACATTTTAGAAATTTTCAATTGTCGAAAACCAAATGTCACATGTCATGAAGCTAGTTTTTCTTGTCCAACAAAACAAAGGTTTGAAGTACATATAATGTTGAAATTAGAAATGTACCTAGATTGTGTGATAATTTGATGATGTTGTTTTTATGTAAAGAAATAAAGGTAACATTCTACAGCACCTGGGTAATGAATTGAGTTTATACTTGGTACTACCAAAACTATAGACCACCTGGTATTGTAAAAAGATTTTCTACAGTAGTACTGACTTAGTTCTGAAGTACCGGCACTTTTGGCAATAGGTTTTGGTAGTTCTTTGAGTACATTTGTTAAGTAATCCTGAACTCCAAAATCCCTTCACAAAACATAAGCACAGTCCACAAGTGGCTTAGAAATGGAAACCTAATTTCTCTAGACTCTATGTATGTATGTGGACGCACTGGTCTTTACTTCCCATTGACTCTACGGGCAACATCAAGAACAGAAGAGAGAGATAAAGAGAGAGAGAGAGAGAGAGACTCACATTCCAGAGTCCCTGGCAACTCCCACTGGCCTAGAGAGTCATTAAAACAACTTTAACCTCCCCCTTTCCCTCAATACTCCATTAAATAAAAGCAGCCTAGTGGAACACTTCTGTCCCATTACTCTTAGGTTTGGTGACCACCACAGCAGCCGGACCAAGTCTGTGTAGATGTCAGCAACTCTACACCCAAAATAAACCCCAACCAATAATTTAAAAAAAAGTCATCTTAACTCACTCTGGCTGTGGCTCAGGTGGTAGAGCCGGTTGGCCACTTATCGCAGGGTTGGCGGTTTGATTCCCGGCCCACATGACTCCACATGCCGAAGTGTCCTTGGGCAAGACACTGAACCCCAAGTTTCTCCCAATGGCAGGCTAGTGCGTTGCTTGGCAGCTCTGCCGTCATTGGTGTGTGTGTGTGCGTGTGTGTGTGTGAGAGAGAATGGGTCACAGATTAAAGCACTTCGAAAACCACTAAGGTTAAAAAAGCACTATATAAGTGCAGACCATTTACCATTTAACTTGCCTAATAGGATCTATGTAAGAAGGCTTCAATCATTTATCTTTTTAAAGACGGCTTGATCTTTAACCAGAGGCCCACAAAATAGATCATTTCTACCCGTGTCAAATTAATAAGCAACAGAGGTCCATCATAGACAGGGTTCGTCCACCTCAAAGGCTACAGCTGCTCCATATGATAGCTTATGAAAAGAGAAACCTTCAGCATGGAGTCAATGTGGAGGAACACCTAACATGTCTTGTTGAACAAGACAGCACTAACTTTGCAATACAGCTATCAACTGAACACAACAGCATCTCTGACCTCAACACCATTGCTGTTTAAGTACTATTTATTTAAAAGTTTTTTCATTATCAACAGCTATCAATACGGCTTATGATGTATTACCACCACCTAAAGAGCTGGAGCGTGAAGCGTCACAAGAATATATTTCAGTGGAGGCATACATCAGCTGATGACGATGAACTTTCATCAAAAAGAGGATAAAAATCTATGTAGGATTAAATAATATATACTTCTTAAATTTCAAATCAAAAAGGTATCTTACCCTGTGGAATTTACATTTACATTTACTAGTTTTACAAAAAAAAAAAAAACTAGGTTTTACTCTTGAGATCTAACAAACATGTGAAATGCATTTCCTTCCACATTACTGATATAAAATATCTATCGTGATAAATATAGATATTTAACTATTTGAAAATATATATTGTGATAAAATGTTTGGCCATTTTTTTTTTTTATAAAAACAGCATGATGTAACAAAGATGACATTTGACGAAACCGCATATAAACGCACACAAAGCGTTTCAGTCATTATTCAGATTGTTAGCTATAAACATGAAGTTTTACTTACTATAACTAACCTGCTCATTAAGATTCATGAAGACTGTTGCCATGACAACAGTTGACCTGAAAGGGAAAAAAAATTACCATAGAAGACCTGTTCACGTTAATGCCCACTCTAGCACCCTTTGTGGCAATGCAGAGAATGCATGTGTACTTCCGCCGTGTTATGAGTTGTATCACATTTCGGAACACAACAACGTAATTTGTTCACTGCTGAAACTAGCCTAAAACTATATAATGTTGCACAACATGAGTTAGGATTACATCATGCAACTGGAATGGTTACAGTTCAAATTTAACTCAAGATTACAAGGTTACCTCATTAGGATTTCACACTTGATGACTAACAATTATGATTTAAACAACTTTACAGCTCATAATACATAAGTATAATGTATGTGGTTTCATAAAATGATATGCTTCACATTTCTGTCATCAAACCCTCCAAAAATTGGCCCCATTTAATTCCATTGTAAATGCCTTACTGTAACTTAGATTTTTGCTTCTTTTTTTTTAAAGAAAAGTACAGACAAGTTGAAATTAACTTAAATGTTGCTTTAACTACAAGCTTGGAAATCCATGTTGGAAAGGGAACTGCTATCCCTGTCTTTGATTTGTTCATGCAAAACATTATGAAGTACCAGAAATGTGTGAAGGCCACTTTTATGAAGCATTGAAAAGAATCTTTACTTTGTATCATGTGGTTTTTCTGTGCTGGCAGAGATGAAAAAGAAAGAGAGAGAGACAAAAATAATTACCAAAAGAAAGAGCATGCTTTAAAGCAGTTCAGGTGCCTTTTTTAGAGTGTTCCACGGCAGCCGGTCTCAGGAGGAGGTTTCCTGTGTACAGGGCTGGGACAGGCACACACATCTGCCTTCTAAAGATAATGAACTTGAGTGTGTACATGTAATCATGTGTGTGGAAATCTGAGAGACTTTTAGAGTGAGTGAGTGAGTGAGTGCATGAAGAATGAGTCAGGAATTGAAAGAAGTGAACAATCTCGGTTCTGAAGTATTACATCATGAAGGGAGGGAAAAGTATGAGGTGAAGATGAAGAGAGAGAGGGAGCTTGAGGAGAGAGGGAAACTGTATACCTCTGGGAATGGCCATGTCATCTCTACTGTGGGCATCTGGGAATGGCCATTTCATCTCTACTGTGGGCAAGCAAACACAAGAACAAAGAGCTGGCAGACGAGCTCAAAGAGACACCTCCCTTCTCTCATAGCTACTGAAAAGAGAAACTCGCAAAAACCCGCCAAGAGTGCAAGGATTGCCAATTTAACACACATGACTGTCCTCATTTACAGAGCTTGCGTGAGGGTTACTCACAAATTCTACGAATTAAGTCTTCACCACATCCTTTAAGACAATCTAAGACTGGTAAAGTGAATTCAATCAAACATTGCAGATTGTGTATGTGGTGGCAAAAAAGGGGTTTTTCTTTTACAATGCTGCATGTGGATCTGAAGAATGCAGCCTGGGTCAAAAATGTACTTTTTGCCACACCCACCCATGGCGAGTTGAGAAAATATAAAATGCCATTAATATTTCTTACCAGCCATGAAACCATATTCTGCATTATTTCATTAAATATACAGTAGCTACTGTGTCAAAGTCTAAGGCACATTAGATGTTTTACAAAATAATTTGTCTTAAGATGTCTTAAGTCTGCTATGTGCATTTTCGATTTCCCTTTTTGATTTGTAACTAGTAGCACCTAATAAACATGCACAAAATGTGTTTTTTTTTTTCCTACGGCAAATAGTTTTCCTAAAAATGTATGTCAACATATGTGGACAGTGGGATAAAGTTTTTAAATCTGAAATAAGATTTTTTTAATTTTTTTTTTATAATGTTTCCAGGAGTGTTGGTTATTCATGTTTTTAAGACGTTACTTACATTACAGCTGATTTTCTGTAAAGCTGCTTTGGAACCAAAGCCATAGGATGCTTTCTCCCTATTTAGTGAATGACTTAACCTCCAGTGTGCTGTCTGTCTGCACTGGTCTCAGAACAGTTCAAAACGCACCTTATTTTCATTCTAGTTCCATATAGAGTCTCTGAAAGCAATTGTTTTTCCTCAATGTGAAAATGCACAGTAAATATAGGATTTCTTAAGGTAAAATAGCGCTATTGTACACTATAGGCGTTCTGCGATAAATCTTTCAATTAAAACAGGATTCAGTGTAAAAACGTAATTAGATTTCTTACCAAATGTAGTTTTGTTGGCCTTTCTCCCCACTACACACTTTGCTGTTATCGGCGCCATGTTGTTTTGTCACATGAATTTTAACACTTTACTGACAGCCCAGGGTCTTCTGAACTGAGTTCAGTCGGTTTAAATAAAATGAATGCATTGCATATAGTGAAGCCAAAATACAACATCAATGCATGTGTACATGAGGTTATTGTGTCAATAAGAAATATCAATTTTAGATTTCCAAACATTACTTTAGCAAACAGAATGGAATAGAAGTATAATAAGGTGTCCTGCAACAGATGGTATGGCCCCCACCGATTCAGGATCTCAACATTATTGAGTCAGTCTGGAATTATAACAAGAGAGAGAAGAAACTGAGACAGCCTAAATACATAGAACTGTATTGATTTCTACTAGATATTGACATGCCGTGCCAACATTTTCACTTAAATAAATTATTATATTTCAAATCAACTTGTGTGAAATAAAACACTAAAAAGAAAAAAAAAGCATTGGCTGGATGTCCCAACATGATGTTAGTGTTGTTGCGGTCCACTGCGGTTCATTATGCACGGTCCCTGGCAAGGCCACATTTCTCATGTTCCAGTCCTGAGAGGAGTCAGCTTACAGAGGCTCATGCTCACAACGACTTGCTCTATAGACAATAGACAGGGAGGAACTAACATACCATCCCTCCCCTTCCCCCCAGAGGTCTATTGTTCCAACTGTAGCCCTGATTTCTACACTGTGACGCTTTCTGGGGACCACAGTAATTTCGGAGCTAATCTAATTGGGTGAGGGGACAGCAGAAAGAGAGATGACACTGGGACAGCAAAATAGGTTGCCATGAAACTCCAACCTACTAACAGTGTGTCTGAATAGATAATTATACATGCCAAATTTCCTTGATGAAACTGGGGCAAATCTGGTCTGTATAGATTAAGCCACCCAATGTGAGACAGGCTTTAAGCTTAAACCTAAATCTAGGCTAAGCTGGGAGACTGAACAAATTTGGCATTAGGTATCAGAGACATGTAATCTAGAATCTCTTTCATAACCTAATGCAAGACAGATATTCAAGAGCACAAGTTTATAGAATCCAGATCACAAGTCCTTAAAAACCTTCAGAATCAGCTTTATTGCCAAGTATACTTACACATACAAGGAATTTGTCTTGGTGACAGGAGCTTCCAGTGCACAACAATACAAAACAGCAACATGGATAACATTAAAAATATTGAATAAAATAAAAAATAATAATAAATAAATAAAAATTGAATAGAAAATAAAGTATATATATAGAACACACACACACACACACACACACACACACACACACACACACACACACACACGTAGTGCAAATCTAATACAAATCTGTAACATACAGTGCATGGGAATGTAACTGCAGAAGAGGTTGGATGTGTTGGATAAATATAAAAGGACTAAACTGTGTATTGCACATAATTATTGCTCAATGGGGCAATTTGAACCGTTCTTGAGATGGATAGCCTGGGGGGGGGGGGGGGGGGGGGGGGTGAGACTGTTCCTGTGCCAAATTGTTCTGGTGCTCAGAGCTCTGAAGTGTCAGCCAGAAAGCAACAGTTCAAAAAAGGTATTGGGCACACTCTGGAAGTGTTTAGTTCTTGAAGGTATGGCACGGGGGCAACTAATAATCCTCTCAGCAGTCTGAACTGTCCTTTGTATTCTTCTGATATCTGATTTCGTAGCTGAACCAAACCAGACAGTTATTGAAGTGCAGAGGACAGACTCAATGACTGCTGAGTAGAACTATATCAGCAGTGTCTGTGGCAGGTTGAACTTCCTCAACTAGTGATGGATGTACAAACTCTGCTGGGCCTTTTTCACAATGGAGTCAATGTTGGTCTCCCACTTCAGGTCCTGTGAGATGGTAGTGCCCTGGAACTTGAATGACTCCACTGCTGCCACAGTGCTGTTTAGAACGGTGGGGCTGGGGTGGGGTGTTCCTCCTAAAATCCACAATCATCTCCACCATTTTGAGCGTGTTCAGCTCAAGGTTGTTTCGACTACACCAGACAGCCAACTGTTTAAACTCCCTTCTGTATGCAGACTTATCGTCATCTCGGATGAGGCCGATGACAGTGGTGTCATCTGCAAACTTCAGAAGTTTGACAGAGGGGTCCTTGGCGATGCAGTCATTGGAGTAGAGGGAGAAAACCATTGCTGATTGTACAGGTGATGGAAGTGAATTTCCCAGTCTCACAAGCTGCTTCCTGTCCATCAGAAATCTGGTAATCCACTGACAGATAGACGTGGGAACAGAAAGCTGGTATAGTTTAGTCTGGAGTATAGCTGGGATAATGGTGTTGAAAGTCAAACTGATGTCCACAAAAAGGATCCTTGCATATGTCGCTGATCTTTCCAAATGTTGCAGGATATGATGCAATCCCATATTGACTGCATCCTCCACAGACCTGTTTGCTCGAAAAGCAAATGAAGGGGACCTAGAAAGGGACAAGTGATGTATTTCAGGTGAGCCAACACCACTCTCTCAAATGAATTCATGACCACTGACGTCAGGGCGACAGGTCTGTAGTCATTAAGTCCTGTGCTTTTTGGTTTCTTTGGGACAGGAATGATGATTGAGCGTTTGAAGCAGCATGGGAATTCACACAGCTCCAGTGATCTATTGAAGATCTGTGTGAAGATGGGGGCTAACTGGTTAGCACAGGATCTAAGACATTCGGTTGCAACACCATCTGGGCCTAAAGCTTTCCTAGACTTTTGTTTCTGAAAGACATGGCACACCTCTTCTTCACAGATCTTAAGTGCAGGTTGAATATCAGGAGGGGGTTGCGGAGGTGTTGGTGTTTGTGTGAAGTGAAGGTCAGAGCAGGTGTGCGGTGTGAGATTGGGCCTTTCAAATCTACAGTACACATTCAAATCGTCAGCCAGTTGTTGGTACACCACAGGGTTGGGGGTAGGAGTCCTGTAATTTGTAAGTTGTTTCATGCCACTCCACAATGATTCGGGGTTGTTAGCTGAAAGCTTCTAAGAGTATCTTCTTTTAACCACTCTGATTTCCTTATTCAGTTTGTTCCTGGCCTGATTGTACAAGACATTATTCCCACACAGTGTTTAGCAGTGGCTTGTGAAATCAAAATGTAAGATTACGTCGCTTTTGATCTTGCTCAAGTTGTAGCGGTCCATACTCTAGAAATGGGGTGATTACATTTCTCATGTTTGTCCAAAGAATACATTTCAGACCTTTCAACAGTCAAGGATGTTTTACTGCTTGTCATTCCATCGAGTGCTTAGCCTTTCAAAGTATACTCAGAGTTTATCAGAAGAGCTACAGGTCTCAAAAAGCCCTTAGCTTCCAACAAAATTCTGCAGTGTCAGAAATTTTGCAACGCAGTCGTACAGTGTGACAGCTTCCTTAACGGCCAGATGAGAAAACACCCAGACAGCCCTGTCAATACGGACGATTGGGACCAAAGTATTGGCAAAGATAAGTATCATACAGTCTGACACAAAACCGTAAAGCGTGCACCCAGCTTTACACGCTGAACCTTAAAACTTACAGTTAGAGGTTTGTTCAAATCCCTAACCCCAAGTATGTATTAGTGATGTTTGCAAACACCACTATTTAATCACTAAAATCATAAACATCTTCCTTCATACTCATTTCCTTTGTGGCTGAAGCATGTACATGCTCAAGCAAATTGTGCCATTTTATCCTTTGCATCAACATCTGTGTTTCAGTTTATAGATCTTTTTAGAAATCTATAAAATGTTTCTGCTTATACAGATGAGCATAAAATACCAGTCTACACCCTACTGCTTATCTCAAGGGCCTTCTGGGCCCAAAACAAGAATGAATGGCCATTTCTGTACACACTGGCTGAGACATTGGCAGCACTCAGAAACAATATATTTTATAGCTGGGAGAGAGAAGCACTTTTCAAACAGAGAGCACGTCAGTACACAGTAGATTTCAGTGTTGTGGTGATCTGGTAAGTTGATCAATCATAATGCTCTAGTTATTTCTGCAAATCAAATCACAATATTTGGAATGAGGAAAACTGAAGTTGAGAATGGTATAATGCCACTAGTATTGATCCTGACTATGCAACAATATTGATATTTGTTATTGATTTTTAAACTCAATGTGGTTGGTGTTTGTATCTGGTATTGACAATGGCCCACTGATTGCAATTTAAAAGAGGATTTAACAATGCAGTCACAAGCTATTTCTAAACCGTTCTTTGTGCATGCTAGTGTGTTTGTGTGCGTTCTGTGAAGACATCCACCTGAATGGTCAAATACATTCAAAAATGTTATGTATTTGAAGTCTTGGTAAGGTATATATGTAAACATAGTCGGTTAAGTTAAGTTATGTGGGTTAAGTTAATGTAAACAAGTTGGGAGACATAGATGTGTAAAACAAATATAGGGTCTCTGCATTAATCTATGCAGTGTAAATGCAGCCTTTGTAACCACACAAGCCACGGTGTTGAAAATTATGGCATATATAAATCGCTCTGCCTCTAGATCATATGTCAGTTTTACTGATTGTAAAGCAGTTCAATGGAAAGGAGGCTTGACAATATAAATATTATTTTAATGTAAACTGAAACTAAAAGACACAAACACACACAGGACGGACAGCTACCCGTAAACGTTCTCTCTCTGTCGCACCACCGTCGGCCTTTATCCCTCTCGGAGGCTTGATTATGGGACCGGGTGTGTAAAATCAAGACCGGGTCCCACCCTCCTCCCTGTCACACTGATTAATCATGCTATCTGATGGTTCCAAAAAGCAACTATCTGTTTTCTGCAAACATATATGGTGATTTTCTTTATTTTATTATTCCTTTGTTTTCCTCTGTGGCCAATGCTAGAGGATTCTACAGTTAGAATGGTTTGGTTTTACGTTGTAATAGCGGCCTCTACAACTAAATGTTTTATTTATTTATTTATTTTTTTGGCAGCAGTGCAATGCAAAAAATCATTCACTTATGGGTCAGGAGCTTCTGTTAATGTTCACATCAACCACAAAAATTTGATCTCAGTGATTTTGACCATGGCATGACTGTTGGTGCAAGATGTGCTGACTTGTGTATTTCTGTAACTGCTGATCTCCTGAGATTTTCATGCAGGACAGACTCTACAGTTTACTCAGAATAGACACAATAGACAAAAAACATCCAGTGAGCGGCAGTAGACAAGATCATGTCTTGCCCTTTATTTGGGCAGTAGTCTTCCTGATGTGTGTGTGTGTTATATATATATATATATATATATATATATATATATATATATATATATATATATATATATATATATATATATATATATATATATATATATATATATATATTTATTTATTTCTTTCTTTCTTTCTTTCTTTCTTTCTTTCTTCCTTCTTCTCTCAGGACACTATATTTTAAAGATAATTTTGTAAAAATCCCAATATCTTTACAGATCTTTACTGTAAAGGGTTTAAACAGAGTTTTCCAAAGCTTGTTCAATTAACCATAAACAATTAATGAACATGCACGTGTGGGAAAGTTGTTAATACACTAACAGCTTACAGACAATTAAAGGCAATTAAGTTGACAGTTATAAAAACTTAGGAAACTAAAAAAGACCTTTCCACTGACTCTGAAAAATACCAAAAGAAAGATCATCTGCGTGAATGTGCCTTAGGCAGGCTGCGTGGAGGCATGAGGACTGCAGATGTGGCCAGGGCAATAAATTGCAATGTCCGTACTGTGAGATGCCTAAGACAGTGCTACAGGGAGACAGGAAGCACAGATGATCGTCCTCGCAGTGGCAGACCATGTGTAACAACACCCACACAGGATCGGTACATCCGAATATCACACATGCGGGACGGGTACGTGATGGCAACAACAACTACTCGAGTTACAGCAGAAACAAACAAATCCTCTATCAGTGCTCAGACTGTCTGCAATAGGCTGAGAGAGGCTGGACTGAGGGCTTGTAGGCCTGTTGTAAGGCAGGTCCTTACCAGACATCACCGGCAACAACATCACCTATAGGTGTCCCCCAGAAATGTCCAGGAACTTCTAAGTGCCTTGGTGGAAGAGTAGGGTTATATCTCACTGGCAAATTTTGTGCAGTCCATGAGGAGATGCACTAAAGTACTTAATGCAGCTGGTTGCCCCACCAGATACTGACTGTTACTTTTGATTTTGATCCCCCCTTTGTTCAGGGACATATTATTCCATTTCTGTTAGTCACATGTCTATGAAACCTGTTCAGTTTATGTCTTAGTTGTTGAATCTATTTTTACACATATATTTACACATGTTAAGTTTGCTGAAAATAAAAAGCAGTTTTATGCATTTTATGATTTTTATTATATACACGTTTCTTTTTTTGCCGAGTTATATAGAAGACAAAATTATTAGCCCCCATTTGAAATTCCAGCAAAGGAACAGTATTTCTTATTATATTTTTCCTCTGGAGAAAGCCTTATTCATTTAAATTTGCCTGGAATAAAATAATTATTAAAAAAAAATTTAAACTGCTAAGGTCAATATTATTAGCCCCCCTTAAGAAATTATCTGTTTGATTGGCTACAAACCAACCACTGTTATCCAATAACTTGCCTAATTAACCCAACTTGCCTAATTAATCAAATTAATCCCCCAAGCCTTTAATTTGCACTTCAAACTGAGGATTAGTATCTTGCAAAACAACTAGTGAAATAATATATAACTGTCATCATGGCAAAGACAAAAGAAATGTGTTTAGACTTGGGAAAAATCATTGTTAATGCTCACAAAGCAGGAGGATATACACGTTTAAAGCCTTTTCAGGTTCAAGAACCGCCGTGAGAAATATTATCAAGAAGTTTGAAGAGACCCACACAGAGAACAAGACTTGTAGAAGCAGGAAGCGAAAGATTTCAAAAACCTTGGAAAGACAACTGGTGAGAGAGGTTTCTAAAGACCCAAGTCCAACTGCCAAGACACTAGTGAATGATTTTGCCAAGTCTGGGATTGAGTCACTGCACAGGAATGGACTGTGAGGTTGCAGACCAAGTAAAACTCCATTTCTGAAGAAGAGACATCTCCAAGCTAGACTGAAGATTGCCAAGGACAACCTAGAGAAAAATGATGCATACTGGAGACATTTCCTTTTGTCAAATGAGACAAAACTTGCTCTTTGGCCATAGAGATTTTGCCTATGTTTGGAGAAAGAATGGAGAGGTGCAAAACCCAAAGAACACCGTTCCCACAGTGAAGCATAGCAGTGGGAGTATAATGCTGTGTGGATGTTTCAGTGCTTCTGGAACTGGGAATCTCATCAGGGTCAAAGGAATCAAGAAAAAAGAAGACTACGAGAAGATTTTGAAAGACAACCTCTGCAACAAAACTTGGTTTGGGTCGACATTTTGTCTTCCAGCATTATAACGACTCAAAGCATACCTCAATTCTGGTGAAGAACTACCTCCAAATGAGAAAAGTGAACATCCTTGACTGGCCTGCACAAAGCCCAGTCTTGACTATTGACATGGCTGATTGACTATTAACATCAGAGGGCTAATCATTTTGACCTGTAGATTTTTTTTCATTCTTAGTTATAACTTTGTTTGTATTTGTATTATAAACACTCGAAGTTGCCTAAATAAACTATTATATTTTGAAACCATGTTGCAAAAAATCTTTGCTCAATTAAACAACAAAATATTTCAAAGTGGGCTAATAATTTTGTCTTCAACGATCGATAGATCGATAGATAGATACAATGTACGCACGCACGCACGCACACAGTGCATTCAAAGAGTATTCAGACCCACTCCATACTCCATACCCCATAATGACAAAGCAAAAAACATTAGTTACACATGTATCTGTGGTTATGTGAATTCCGGATGACCGCCAGAGGCAGTGTAAACAGGCCGAGAGAATATACCAACAAAGTCACGTATTGACAAATGCTGAGCCCTGGAAGTTATAAACCACAGTCGCTCAGTACTCTGCCTCAGTATGCCTTTCTCGCGCATTCCGAGTGAACAAGAACTCTGGCGGTTATCCGGAATTCACAGCCCATGAAGATGAGCCCTAGTGGAATGGCAAGTTAGCCCCCAGGCCAATGGTTGCCTTGCTGCCTTGTAAGCCAGTGTAATAGTTTCCACTATCCAATTTGACAACCTCTGCTTCGGCACTGGAGCACCTTTCTTCATACCACCATAGCAGACAAATAACTGGTATGACTGTCTAAACAGGACACACAAATTGAGCACTTGAATAAGACCCTGAAGAAGTCTGAAAAGAGGCCAGTTCAATGTGCTGGTTAATGAACTGAGGAAGAAGGACTTTTGGAAGAAAAGAAGGATTGGGTCATAGGACCACCCCGGAGTCATCTGGCAAACAATGCAAGCACAATACGCTAACAGACTCATTTCGCAGAAGCAATAGCCAACAAAAAGGCAGTCTTCAAGGTTAACCATTTCAAGTCAATGCTTTGCAAGGGCTCAAACTGGGATGAAAAAAAAGAATCAGAAGCAATCGTAGAAAGCACATCCAAGTCAGAATGATGTGAAAAACGAGAGTAATCAAGAGACTCTTCCCCATTTCTACGATTCTGAACATTCTCATCCTCCTGTGTCATCTTCACAGTTGTAGCAAATGTGACAGTCTGAAGTGAGTGAAGCAGGTGTTTCAGCTATGCCATCTCTGAAAAAAGCACAGAAACCATCTTAGAAAGTGAATTTTCCTCGACACGTGAATGTTCATCACTTCGCAATGTGGCCCTCCTCTTAGATGGGAGGGGAACGCCAGCTGCCGCAGACGCCCTGCGCTTCGGGAACGCCAGCTGCCGCAGACGCCCTGCGCTTCTGAGTGGAGAAGGGGCAACATCCAACTGCCGAGTTTCAATGTTGAATTGGGGTCTAACTCAGCAAGACGGAGCCACCGTTCCGACAATGGTAAAAGAATGCAGTGCAGACACAGTTCTGTGAGAGCCTATCTCAGATGTTGAACACCCAAACACGACGGGCAGATGTCATGACTGTGAAAAGAAAATGGCTGTCCACCAATAGTCCCCATCCAACCTGACAGAGCTTGAAAGGATGTGCAGAGAAGAATGGCAGAGAATCCCCAAATCTAGGTGTGCAAAGTTTGCTTTAATCGCTGTCAAAGGTGCTTCAACAAAGTAATGAGTTCTGAGTACTTATGTCAATGTTATGTTTTTGTTTTTTCTTTTTAATACATTTTCAATGTTATCAAAAATATTTTTTTTTTCTTGAAAAAATGTATAATTCAAAGCATTTTATCATAAGGCTGCAACTAAAAAAATGAAGGGATTCATCTGCCACCAACAATCATCCATGTGATTATATAATCAGCCAATCATGTGGCAGCAGTGCAGTGCATAAAATCATACAGACAAGGGTCAGTAGCTCAGTTAATGCTCACATCAACCATTAGAATGGGGAAGAAATGTGATCTCAATGGACCGTGGCATGATTGTTGGTGCCAGACGGGTTGGTTTGAGTATTTCTGTAACTGTTGATCTACTGGGATTTTCACACACACAACAGTCTCTAGAATTTACTCTGAATGATGCCAAAAACATCCAGTGAGCAGCAGTTCTTTGGACAGAAACCCCTTGTTGATGCGAGAGGTCAACAGAGAATGCCCAGACTGGTTCCAACTGACATCGTCTACGGTAACTCAGATAACCGCTCTGTACAATTGAGGTGAGAAGAATAGTATCTCAGAATGCCATTCTGATATGCGGATTGATGCTGTTTTGGTGACACGAGGGGGACCTAAACAATATTAGGCAGATGGTTTTAATGTTGTGGCTGATCGGTGTATGTACACACACATACACAGTATTTATAAAACCATTAATTTGCTGAATACAGTCCACAAAAAGCTTCGTTTGGTTAATATTTAGTACAAAGCTTGTTTATAGTTAAAATTCCTGCATTCCAACCATAAAAAAAAATTAAGATTTGATGCATAATGCAGGACATTATGCATCAAATCTTAATTTTTTTATGGTTATTTTTAGGATTTATACTGCATCTGGGATTTTATTTATTGTGGACTCTTGTAGCCTCCATGTCTGTGCTCATCATAGTAAGGAAAGACTAAGCTATTTATATATATATTAAAAAAAAGAATAATCAAATTTTAAAACCATGGCTGATTAATCTCATATCGGCATTTCCCACTGAATGCAATTTCGACAAATCCTCAGCTAATTTTAGCCAGCTAGATAACATAACCTTGGTGACAATTTCAGAAATCACAACAATGCATCACAGAAAACCTTATGTTTAAGTTTGCAAGAAATAAAATACATTTACAACATCAACATATTGCCCAACAAGGCAAGAAGCAATTCCATATAATGGCCTGAAACTCACATGTCAAAACAATAGACCACACATTTGGACAGCAGATATATAATATATCAAAAACCTTATCTGCTAAATTGAATACACAGTTTTGTTTACATTGACAATATAATTATTTATTTATTTTTTCATTCTTTTTCTTGAAACTCTTGAAAATCCATTATTGAGAAGCTTTGTTAATGTATAATATTTCCTTGTAATAAATGAATAAATTTTACCTCTTAAACTCTGCAGCTAACCAACCAATCAGCTAACCAACTTTATCAACTTATCCAGTGTCACCACACTTCTTATCAAGCTGCATCAGAAGAAAAGTAATGAACAGAAGTGTGAAGTATGTTATTTGCTAAATAGAGTGCTGAGTCAGAGTCAGCGAATCAGAGCAGAATGAAGATAGGAAAACAAACATGCCTAATTTGAAGCAAGAGAGCAAAAAGCATTTCCGTTGGCTGTTGGCCGGATGTCCTTAAAACAGTGTTTCAAGGGTCATGAGGCTTTTATCATTTTCGCATTACAGTGTCCCCACCAAAACCCCAATATATGAGTCTCTAGGGGAGCGATTAACACAGGATAAAACAACACATCTGGTCCTGATCACCAGAGCACTGACCCAAGCCGGATATCTAAACCCTCTCCCACCTGCTTTTCCGGGGTCACACAGGGCACTTTCTATGGGGCATTTTAAGTGTGTCTTGGATATGCAAAAGGAGTAACGTGAGACTGTTGGCCAGCATTGCACAAATACAAACCTCCCCGTGTCCTGGTACAGAGGGCTAAAAAAGTGTGACACCACAAGTGAAAAAGTTTCTTTGTTGCATTATAGATTTTTTATTTACAAAGGAGCATGAGCCTAACAGTTTTGAGTGAAAACCTTCATTAAGAAATTCATGTTAATTTTTCAGTGTTTGGTGTGTCGCCCTTTTGCTGAAATAACAGCATGCACTCAAGCTGGCATGGACTACACAAGTTTGTTTAAAACCTGATAATTTGAGAATGTCATAAAGAGCTTCTTGTGTGCTTCAATGGAAGTAAATAGATCTGACTTTTTGTTAAATGCCATCTGTGCAAAGAGAAAGAATCAATAAATAGAGTTTTACCTAGTTTACCCAGGTATCACTTTGAGGAACTTTTAGCATACAGAGACACACTCTTTAAGTCTGGTTAAAGTGTTTGGCTGAGACAGCAGTTATGGCAAGGTGAGGGAATCTCTGTACAAACACAAATCTCTCAGTAACTAATTTCTAACCCCCACATGGGTGACCTATAAAAAAAACTTCTAAAAGTGCTCCACCCAAGCTGACAATGTTGTCAAAGGGGCATGCCATCACTGGAGGTGTTTGCAAGCATGCGCATGGCTCTTTTTGACACGCTGCCAAAATCCTGAATGAGAGAATTACTTAATTTATAATAACATTAATCAGTCAGAGGTTACTTTAATATTATAGTTGCTTACTGGAGAGTGTTGATTTAGAGGAGACAGAAAAGAGAACACGGTTGGTACCATGAAACAGCAATGGCATCAGATGACAATATGGCACTTTGATACACGAATGATATGTTTGCTACTGAATGACTTCCATATTTATAAACCATGAAACTTATACAGTATATTTACATGGTAATCCAATGTATTTGTATGAATGAAATGGTACTACAAGGTAAGTGACCACAAAACATTGTATCGTCAGAGTAATGGTCCAAAAAACATGGTTTTAGTGGGAAAAGAGTGGAAGTGCTAAAATGTTGGGAAAAAGAATATAAAAAGGTATACTTAACATTATATTGCCATAATAAAATGGTGATGCGTCAGATGTCAATACCATGGTACTTTGATACATGAATGATACATTTGTTAATGAATGACTGCCATATAATTACATGAAAAACCATGGCAGTACATAGTACAAGAACAAAAAACATGGAATTGTCATCTATTGAATTACCATAGCACCAGAAAAAGTCAAGAAAAACATGGTAATAACATGGTACCTTTTTTAGTGAGGACAGTATGATGGTGCTTGAAAAGTGAGGAAAAATTTAAAAAGATCCAGTTAAACAGATGAGAAATGAGTAAAAAAAAAAAAAAGATTCAACTATATTTTTAAATGGCAAGCAGAACTGCAGTTATTTCCCAGCATCTGACACAAAAATCACACTTCTCCAAGTCTGGATGGAAGCAGTGAGGTCTGAACAGGAATGCAAAACAGGCACTCTGTCAAAAGAAAAGCGGGTCAGATGTGGCAAACACTTACTCACATGGTGGGACGCTGCCCAGAACCGAACAAACCAATCAAAAAATTCCCAAAAACCAACAACATTAAACAACATAGAAGACTCCAAACAGTTTCTGAGAAATTACAGCACTTTGTGTAACCAGAAATTATTCGGTTCAATGCTACGTTTTCTCTAATATAGGGTAGAGACCTTCCTTTGATGTCCCTCATTCCTTCAGAATATTGACTTTCCTTAAGTGCACAGTCACCTGTAAACATTCCAACTCTACATTGACCATATTCAACTTTCGTAGGTCTTCAATTTCTAATGCCCTGAAAGTCCTCACACCCCTACATTACCGCAGCAAACCCATATAAAGTACTCTGTAAATGTGCATTCACAAAACACTGTAGAATACAAGAGATATGGTCGACTAGTCATGACTTGCTAACAGACTCAACACACTAAAACCCCCTCCAAAGAGTTGCATCTCTATATTCATCTGTAAAGTACCACTGCTGCAACTTTCAAAACTCTACCTTTGTAACAAATTCACTGCCTTCAGCAACAAAATCACCTGCTGTAAACAATGAGCCTGTTATTATATTTTTTTCGTGAAGACTATAGTTTGATAGTTTTGCACAATAAAAATGCTATATTCAGTCAATTAACTAGCTGAATATCTGTTCCCCTATTAAAAATCTATACTATAAATGCTTCCTACAACGTCCATATAGCAGGAACGTTTAACAACAGTGACCGTTGGTGATGTGATAAAGTTGAACAGAGTTCAGAAATTCCAATTGAGCAGTCCCAGACAGAAACTGACGTCTGTTTTCACATTTCCGCACTAATTTGGGGGGGAAATCTGTGGAATACGTTTAAACGTTAAAATGTGCTAAACCAAACCAAGAGCACTATACATAGGCTTGATGATAGCTTATCCCATAATCAAACTAGCCAATACTTAAAAAACAAAAAGGAAAGACTTTGTGAAAGAGGGGCTTTCAAATTCAGTGAAAAACTTGAGATTTCTGCCATGTTCTTGCACACAGATCCATCAGCGATGCAACGCGATCAGCAATGGAAGTGCAGTAATCCTCCACCTGATATTGTTGGGCCTGATATTGAGCAGGCATGCCTACTAGCAACCAACAGTACAAAGACTAGCCAATCTCCAGTGATTTAATTGCTGTTTGTGTGAACAACCCTTGAAAATCATGACTGATCAGCATCTCCCAGTCAAATTATACAGAGCTTTCTAAAAACCAACTAGTCATTCAGACAATCCAATGACTAGACGATTTTGAAAATATGTTGTTTTGCACAATTCTAATATGTACCAACTGGATGCCTCATAATAAAAAAGAGAATTGCTTAACGTAACACAAACTCGTCTCAGAAGATAAAATAATAAGGCTCCCAGCCACCCACAACATCATCCACATCTGCAGACAGGTTTAATCTCTCGTGATACTGGAATAACCACCTTGTGTCTGCAAAGACCAGCTGCTGTCTGGCATGTATTGCAATCCCTCAAAACACACATACACAACTTTGTTGTTTTAACCCTTGTGCTGAGCTTTTGATCTTGCTTATTACTGATAGTGACCAGAATGTACATTGCTGTTGAAACAGGACATGGACGAAAAGCTCTTACCTGGTAGTAGTTTTTGATGTGTCGAATGACAGTGTTGAGGTTCTGTATTCTCAGGTTGACATCGTTATTCACATGTTTGTTCACTCGCTGATTCATGGGGCTTGGGTCTCTGTGGACCAAGAATAACATGTCACGTAAATTTCAAAATCTTGACCAAACATCTTGGATGTTGAAAAAAAAAAAAACTTTGTTATTTGTCCACTACCCAAAATCTAAAGTTCAGGAAAAGGATGTGCATTCCTATAAGGCCTTGCATTATGCACAACATGAACAATATTTTGCATGAGTGCCCTAACAGCACAGACAAATCTTTGTTCTAATAAAACATCCTTTTACATCACTGCAAATTGTAAAAAAAATTCTGACGTAAAAAGCAATTAAGCCTTCGTAAAACTGGACTGGACTGTTGAGTGACACTCAGAGGAGGCTCCTCGTCTTGGCACAGACGGTGTGAAGGTCCTACATAGACTGTTTTTGTCCAGTCCTCATTTACATTTGTTTTGTGAGAATGGCATGCAAATTCTACCAGTTTGGCCCACAAACCAGCTTGCGAGTGAAAGAACCTTAAAAGATCAGGGTCAGTCTTTTTTCCTCTGCTGTCTGTCTCAACTGTTTTCTATTGCCCTGAAGCCAAGTACACTTCTTTGAGTTTCACTATTTGTGCCCGTTTTTATGACCATAGATATAGCAACTGACATCAGGGTTTGAAAGACAATGATTCTTTGGTAAAAGTCATGGGAAGATGTATAGAGTGCATGCAGAGGACATCTGCAAGATGGGAATACGTTAGCATTTGAGCCCTTTTGCAAACGGCAATTATGTTTACGGCACACCTGGGGCACAAAAACAAACTGGCAAGGGTAACAAGTTTAACACTGCTATGGGCATATATGGGTGTGGGCACATTATAAATGAATGTGGGTAAAGAGAAAGGAAGAGATGTGTGTAAAAAGCCCTCAGCATTCCACATCTCCACTCATTTGTAATGGCTCAGTGGAATTGCACTGAACACCTGTAGAATTGGGTCTTAAATGTTCCAGACCTATATACCAGACAATATACCAATATCCTACATCAAAAGCATAATCCTCCATGTTTATTAATCTACCAGTTCAATCTGTCAGCATTTGGCACACACAAATGGACTTTTAATTTCTTAGACTACAAACAGCTTGAAATTGAAATTAAATTTGGAAGTTCTGTATCAGATTTAGAACAGTCACTAAAAGAGATAGTTCCCAAAACATTCTGTTATAATCTACTCACAAGCAGGACTCTGTTTGTTTGCTATACTGCAGAACGGGGGGCGGGGGGGTGTTGTTCGGCAAAGCCGTTTAAAAACATATATATTTTTGCAATTCCGTTTGGTGGCGCTAGTAGAGCAGAAATTTCAAGCTTCATCTTTAAAGGGATAGTTCAATCAAAAATGAAAATTCTCATCATTTAAGCCACATCAGATGTGTATGACTTTCTTCTGCTGAACACAAAGATTTAAAGAAGAATATATTCACTCTGTAGGTCCATACAATGCAGGTAGCCATAACCCAAAAAGCATATAAAGGCAGCATAAAAGTAATCCAATACGACTCCAGTGGTTCAATCCATATCTTCAGAAGCGATATCATTAGGTGTAGGTGAGAAACAGATCAGTATGTAAGTCCTTTTATACAATAAATTCTCCTCAGTACCCAGTAGTTGACGATATGCACAATGAATGTGAATAGCCAAAAACAAAAGAATGTGAAAGTAGAAATTAATAGTAAAAAATACTTTAAAAAATATTGATCTGTTTTTCATCCAAATCCATCATATCGCTTCTGAAGACATGGATTTAACCACTGATCATGGATTTGGAGTCATATGGATTATATTTATGCTGCCTTTGTGCTTTTAATTAATAATTAAAAACCATTAATTTGCATTGTATGAACCTTCAAAGCAACATTCAGGTCTCACTTCTGGTACGTAATACTCACTTTCATAATCCAATCAACTCCTGACAGGCAATAATCAAGTCCTGCCTTGATTTTATACTGATGTATATCCTATTTTACTCAAAATTATTGATGTAAAATTGTGAACTGTGTATGCCATTTCATGTTGACCTTAACGTGTGTGTATGTTTATACACAAACACACACACACACACCAATCAGCCACAACATTTAAACCAACTGCCTGATATTGTGTAAGTCCCCCTCATGCCGCCAAAACAGCGCCAACCCTCATCTCAGAATTGTATTCTGAGATGCTATTCTTCTCATCTCAATTGTACATCTTAAGGCATTTCTGTCCACAGAACTGCCGCTCACTGAATGTTTTTGGCATCATTCAGAGTAAATTCTAGAGACTGTTGTGCATGAAAATCCCAGGAGATCAACAGTTACAGAAATACTCAAACCAGCACATCTGGCACCAACAATTATGCAATGTTGGAAATCACTGAGATCACATTTTCCCCCCATTCTGATGGTTGATGTGAACATTAACTAAAGTTCCTGACCCTTATCTGCATGATTTTATGCACTGCACTGCTGCCACACGATTGACTGATGAAATCTGCTGCCACACGATTGGCTGTTTGTTGGT